>JASPKZ010005121.1:0-28775 GCA_030220185.1 Diploptera punctata
TCCTTGCCTCTGGTCCCAAGGGTCGAGGGTTGAAACCCGGCCGGGGTCGATGGATTTTTAAGGACGGAAAAATCCAAGGATCGAGTCTCCGGGAGGGACTTTAAACCGTGGGTCCCGAGTCTGAAGATTTTCAGGCTCGCAAAAAATCCTTGAGCCTGAATGAAAAGACCTCCAAGCAAAATTTACCGAATTTTCCCGTCCTAGTACTACCTTGGTTTCCTAGATGTCAGTATGAGGGGAACGCTGACCACGGACCACTCAAAAATGACATCTATCGAAAACATGGGTAACTAAATTATGTAGGGGGAGGGCGCCTGAATATCTGTAAAGGGAAAACATGGGCTTACAATACAATTATATATATTATATATTATATATATATACCGTAGTAAGATCTTTCACTCTAAACCATAGCATTTTCATGCTATGTTTTTGCAGCTTTGCTAAGGAGTTATAGGTGTGGTAGCTTCCCGTTGCTTTCCAAACCGGTGAAGGATGATGATGATGATAATGATGTTGGTCGGGTGATTTTCGAAGACCGTTGGGCCATAAGCATCCTGACATTTGTCTTACAGGCGAGGAGAAACCCAGAAAAAGCCTCACCCAGGAGCCTGTCCCCGGCCGGGAATGCGTGACAAGGTAGCACACTACCTCGAGACCACAGCGGTGGACTCTATATATAATATATTTACGCGTCTTCTCTTGATATTTTTGATACCTTTAGGTTATACATTCACACTTTTTTTTTTGCTCATGATATAACATTCCACTGCAAACTCAACATTTTTCCACTCTTCTCTCTTCTCTGTTTTTTTTTCTCCGGTCTGTTTAGATCCACGGTGTCTGTTTCGTTTTAATATAAGTTATTCCTCTTTGTATATTAATATTCAGTGCATCATTCCTCCAAGTTCATCCTTTAAAAGGCGATTAGTTTTACTTAGCCACTGGGTTCAATCATTTTATTTTTCCTTTTCCTTTCATTTTCATAATGAATTTTTTCTCGCTGTTCTTAGTACTAATTATTTTCTTATTTTGTCTCTACTTTCACACATTCCATTCTTCCTCAAATCCATAATTTCTAGTGCTATCAGCTTCCTCCCCTCCATATACTTCCATATTCCATACTAAACCTACACTTCTCTTTTATTTAATTATTTTCCAGAGGTTCCTAGAAAATGTTATTTTCTAGATAAAAGGTGTCCACAATAGTAAATAATTTATACTGTGCTTTTTTCCTCAATAAATATCTAACATATAAAAATAAATGTTTGTTTGTTAGTTTGTTTGTTTGTACTTTATGAGCGGTAATACCGTTGATCCAATTGTGATGGGGCTTTTTGCAAAATGTTCAAGAGATTCCCGGGATGAACATAGGCTATAAGAGAGTGTGACACTCAACTCCTACGCCCTTAAAAATCTCCCTTTGTTAGTGGAAACACGTGAAAAAAGTAGCTCCTTGGACGCTTAAATGGCTTACGCTGCCAAAACCATAACAAATAACACAAAATTAATGTACGCAGAATTGAATATCTCAAAAAGCTCTACAAAAACGTCCGCGACAACATACGTATAAACTTTTACGGATAACTCACAATAGCCATTTTTATCTTTATTGAGCCAAGAAGATCGAGACAAGTACGTAGATTCCTGTGCAGCATAGCAGCACATGGCGGGTATTCTTTTACGGATAACTCACAATAACAAATTTGTCTTTTAGCTCATTTATGCCAAGAAGATCGAGATAAGTAGATTTCCGGGCAACACCGGGTAATCAGCATGGGGAATCTTAAAATAATTACGATATACATTTATAATTATTTTTCATATTACTTATTCAATTCATCATAAGAAGGACAATTAATTTTCATATTTCAGCTCATTTATATCAAGAAGATCGGGATAAGTAAATTCTCGGGCAACGCCGGGTAATCAGCACGGTTGTATCAAAAATATATAATTTATAATGATTTTTCCTTTTACTTATTCAGATAAACATAAAAGCACATTCATTTTCATTTATTTGTGTGTAGCAGCGCACGCCGGATATTAGTTCTGTTATTAAAAAGTTCGTATAAAAAACTTAATGTACCTAGCGATATTGATATTCGGTTTTGTATTGGATAAATATATTTTCCTCTATGTAATTAATTATTTGTTTATATCTTGCAAGGAATTACAAATGCATTATTTAAAAAAATATTAATGCTGACTACATGATCCAAATGGGAGTCAATGTGCAATCACTTTCAAAGAATTTTGATTTACAACCAATCACAGTCGTTTTCACCTCGATTTTATCAATTTTATTTTATTACATTCAAATCAAGCTGCTCCTTTTAACATTCTGAATAAGTCAGAACATTATTTTGCAGTGACTGACTCTCTAAGAAATACGTTGAATATAAAATGTATATATCAAGATGTAAGAATCCGTGGCTCCCAGATTGTGTATATAGTGCACGAATGGAACCATATTCTGCTTGCGGGATATATTATAAAAACATTTGCAGCAATTGATTACACCACAAAAAAAACAAACCACTGTTTGTACTTTCTTAAATGTATTATTTCCCAGGCATTTACGTTTCCAGAAAAATATATTGACATATATAAATCATAGGACATCATAAATTAATTAATAACCTATATAATGGTTATAAACAGTTTGATGTGTTTCATGTTTTCTCCACTAGGGTGCATTCTTACAATATAGCAATCCTTTGGCAATAAATAATACGATTTGGTTGCAGTTATGAACAAATGAAACATAAACGTTTTTCTTTTGTTTTCAAACGTCACCGTTTACATTAAATATATTCATAGTTTAAAATAACTATATTTAAATAATGATTTATAAGTAAACAGCTTAATTTTATTCGTTAAATAGTCCTAACTAATGCCACTCTTGATTTCCAAATTCTCATAAGTAATGCCACGAGTGATTTCCCAAATTATCGATCAATTCACGACTCACGAAGTGAGAAGTGAATATATCTAGAGCATTTGGAAATCAAGAGTGGCATTTGATAGGACTATTTAACGAATAAAATTAAGCTGTTCACTCACAAATCATTATTTAAATATAGTTATTTTATAATGTACATATATTTAATGTAAACGGCGATGTTTGAAAACAAATGAGAAACGATTGCTACGCTTGATTTGCTTCTTTTGTTCGTCACTGGAACCAGATCATATTATTTATTGCCAAAGGAACGCAATATTGTAAGAATGCACTCTAGTGGAGAAAAAATGAAACACATCAAACTGTATATTAATTCATTTCTGATGTCCTATGATGTAAATATGACAATTATATTTTTCTGGGAAAAAAGTACATTTAAGAAAGTGCAAACAGTGGTTTCTTTTTTTGGTGGTATAATCAATTGCTACAAATGTTTTTATATTAATTCCCGCATGCGCTATGTGTTGACATTCACAGAGTCAGTCACTTGCAAATAATGCTATGACCTATTCAGAATGTTAAGAAGGAGGTGCTTTTTTATTATGATAAATTTTAGTTGGTAAATTCTAGGCGAAACACTACTGTGACTGGTTGTAAATCAAGAATTCATTGAAATGTGATTGGACATTGACTCCCACTTGGGGCATGAGTTAAATAGTCAAGATAAATTCACTCCTCGCTTCGTGAGTCGTGAATTTATCGATAATTTGGAAATCACTCGTGGCATTACTTATGATAATTTATTTTTTAATTGATAGACTTTCTCTGAACTTAGTGTCTGTCCTTTAGGCCTGTTTACAATTAGCCTAAGGATATCGTTTTTTTATATTCAGAAGTAGAAAAGAAAATATCAAACACTCTCCAAGTTTTTTTTTACATATTTACACCTAATGTAAATTTATAAATGATTGTTAATTATGTAAATCTAAAGCTTAAAGCATTTAGAAAACATTTTTGTTTACATTCCGCTAGGGGAATTAAAATTACACTTTATTTTTAAGGAATTATCTAAGTGCTAACGTATGGAAGTGAGACATGGGTCTTAACTGAAAGTATCATTGCTCGGCTCGGAATTTTTTAAAGAAAATTTCTAAGAAGAATACACGGACCTATTCAGGAAATAGGAGAATGACGAATAAGATTTAATGAAGAATTTTACCATTTGTATAAGTCACCAAACATTGTTACAGACATTATAATAGGTAGATTTAGATGGGCAGAATATCCAGAGAATGGATAATAGTGAAACTGTTAAAAAAATAATGATGGACCATCCAGATGGAAGAAGAAATGTTGGAAGACCTAAAGCTAAGTGGATGGATGGAGTTTTGGAAGATGTCCAAGGACTTAAAATCATAAATTGGTGGACAGTCGCCATGAATAGAGAGGTATGGAGAAGAACGCTTAGGGAGGCTATGACTCGACTCGGATTATTATGCCAAAGATGTTGATGATGATGATCTAAGTTTTAGACTAGATACAACAGTCTATCTTACTGAATTGCTTGTGATACATATTTTTTTAATGTTCCATAATAGTTGATTTTTCTTCGAAATGAATGCATGTTAAATACGTATTAGCCACTTCATATTTTGGATGTACAATTCTCTCTTTGTTTTTCACAAGTCGCCAGAATATTGGTGTTTTATTTGGAGCATAAATAATTTTATTAATTAGTATGTTTATGAGAGTTCTGTTTGGAATTGGTTGTTGTCTTAAAGTTTCAGAAAAGCAATTGTAGGAATGTTATTACTAAATGGGTAACGTGTTTGCTACCGTATGGTTAACATTTATTGAGAAAACAAAGTATTGCTTTTTGAACGAGGAAGTGATATTTTAATGGATATTGCAGATTTTGGACATCCCCGTTATTTGTGTTAGAAGATGTATAACGCAAGCCTGAGATCCTAAACTTTATTTTATTGTGGACTAAGCTGTAAAGTTGGCATGTGCTCAAGTTTTAGAGCCTTTAAAGTCTGCTTGTAAATTTACCAATGTACAGACCACGATGTTCAAATAAAACTACTGTATGCGGTGGCTAGGACAGTTTTATTTGAAACCAACCTAATCCGTTTTCGAAAACGAAGTTTTTTTGCTGCCTTTACCTTTTTTTTTCATGGTAACTCTTAATCGCTATTCAATACAGGTTGAAAGGTGAAATAACCATTAGGATGGGCCAAAAAATTCTTTTTTTTTATTTCGAAGTTATAATAGCGCGGAAAAGTTACGAATTATATAGCTAAAAAAAGAAGAAAAAAAAGAAAATCGGTTGACATCTTCCGATCGCACAAAGGCTCTGAAGTTAGGCAAAATATGAAAAAAAAAACTTCATTTTTGCAATTATTTCTTTTTTTGTAATATCAAGTAGGTATTGCTGATCTTTGCTAAGCACGTTTATGTCTATTGTGGGTTCTGACAATCAATACTCTGGAAGTTATTTATCAAATACCAAAAATTTGTAAAAATATAACTTGTTCATTATTCTGGCAAATTTTGGAGTTATGCGCGACCGGAAGACTGATCTAAACCAAATTAAAACACAATGTTTTTAGGCTCTAGTTGAAGACGTTACAAGCTATTACATTCGAAAACATCTAATTAAAAAATTAAAGAAATAATCTCAAAAATGAAGTTTTTTTTTTTTTCATATTTTGTCAAACTTTAGAGCCATTGCGCGACCGGAAGATATCAACCGATTTTGATATATTTTTTTCTTTTCTTTTGTCTATATAATTCGCAACTTTTCCGCGCTATTACAACTTCGAAATAAAAAAAAAATAGTTTTTTCGGCCCACCCTAATAACCATATCTATTTACAGAGCTAAGTGATCATATTTTACAACGTTCAATAGGCCTATACTATAGATAAACAATATATTTAGTAAACAATATTTCTAAAATACATTGTAGTCACAACCGAGTGTATGTAGTAATTTTCTTTAAATATTAATGTAAGTACCTTTTTATATCAGTCATTTGGTACCAAATGACATGCTGAAGATGGAACATGTTCTGAAAGACTTACATGGTTTTAACTAATCAACGAAGTTTTTGAAACAAAAATCCATTTTAATTAAGGAAAATGACATGCCGAAGATGGAATATGGTCTAAATGACCTATATGATTTTAATTAAGTAACGAAGTATTTTTTATACAAAAATCGATTTCAATTGAGGAAAACTAATATAAAAAGGTACTTTATATTGATATTTTTTAAAAACATTAATAAACTTGGTTTTTAACATTCTTCTAAAAAGTTCCAAATGGTTATTGAATGTCGTGGCCTCCTGAAGGGCGACAAATGTTTGTCCCAAGATTCGCCAGTTAAAACTTGGTAATGCTGATTTTTCAGAGCGTAAAAAAAAACTCATTGTAATTTTCACCTTAAGGGAAATAATTAGTTATTCCACGTCACAGTTTTACAAAAAGTTAATGAATCTTAACCCTGAAATAACAGGCCTTCGGGCAATTTTTTTCAGCTGTTTCACAAACAAGTTTTGATTTAATAACAATATTCTCCTGATTATCTGGCCATTTATTTTTTTAGATTTAGCGACCATTTCTCTTTTATTTTGTTAGAAATACATTCGGTTAATACAAAATAAATAATAAATACAGATATAAAATAAATAATAAAGATATACATAAATTATATACACAAAACAAAATTTGTATGAAGCCTGGATATATTGGTATTATGGATCTGGATAAGCTCGTAGATTCGCAAATAACTCTTTGTGTGTTCCAATGTTACCCACTGTGTAAATGATGTATTATTGTATTGTGTATAGAAAGGAGTGTAGGCTGAGTGTATATTTATGTGTTTGTGTGATGTAAAGTGTGCTGTATAAGGGATGATGATGATGAAGAGAATAGAGAAGGTGAAACCCGGTGCCGGCACGTAACCTACTCCTGTCGAAAAGCACCAAGGGGGCCGCCAGGCTTAACGCCCCCATCTGACGGACTAATCGCCATCAGTAATATCACAAGCCTTCTCAACATATGTACTATGGATGGATTGCACAATCTAACGATTACAAATTGTAAACCACCCTTTCTGGCCCCGAGATTGAAAATATTATAATTATTTAATAATTGAAATATTCAACCCTGTCGAGTATCGAACCAGGAACAGGTATGCCACCACCTGAGCCAGCACTGTGGACTACAAATAAAATATATAAATGTGATTTCTGTAAAACCTTTGTTGTGTACTTGACATTTTTTGGGGAAAAGATGGAAAGCATCAGGAAGAAGTATAAAAAACCGAAAAAATAAAGATGTCGGATTTTTCGCTCAGTTGATAAAAAGCATCATGTGTACGACGGCTCAGACACTTCCATTTATCCCCCGTCAAGTTCCATGGAAGTATGTGAGACACTCGCTTCCCTTTCATATCTATTTTTCAACCAACCATTTTTTCCTTCTCTGCTCTATTATTTTGAAATGAGTGATGTTCAAATATTTCATATGATTACATGTTCATATTGACATCAATATGCTTTCTCTACATATTTTATAAATGGCATAATAAATCTAAAATACATGCGTGTCTGTGTGTGTGTGTGTGCGTGCGTGCGTGTGTAGTCATGAACCTCTTTCTAGGATAACCTTGAACGAAATATTCAAGTTTATATTCTGCTACTAATGTTCTCTGCAATTTTAGTTTTATCGCATTTTCTATACTTCTGATGATTTATATGTTTTGTTAATGCTAAATCATACAAAAATAAAATAACTATCCTCTACTCGTGTCCAACTCAGGATGGGGTCGAGGGATGAGATGAGTTGAAGTCCCTTATATAGAGGCCTGTGAATACATGGGTGCCGGCAGACCACGCCTCATCACGGCAGATGAACGAAATTAAACGAAATTGTGAGATGAATATGGAAAAACTGTGGAATTAAAATTTTGCAGGGGAAAAGGGAGGAAAACCCGAGAAAAACGTGCCCAACCTCCGTTTCGTCCACCACGAAACCCACATGGAGTGACCGGGATTCGATCTCGGGAACCTAGCGGTGAGAGGTGAGCGTCTAACCGCTTGCGCTAAGGAGCCACTAATGCTAAATTACTCCAACTTAATGCGTTTTTTCTATTCTAATTACTCATACGCTGAGAGAAATTGAAGCTTCTTCAGAATATGAAGAGAAACCGGTCGATTTGTACATCGATAACATTGCAGATTACATTATTTAACTTTCTCTGCTATTGAACAACTGCAACGTTTTGTGAAAATACGGATAAATTGTCTACCAATGTTGTATACTGTCTCACGCATTAGCTAAGTGGTTAAGGCAAGATGCCATTGTACAGAGCTATGGAACTTGCGCTGTCTAGAGTCTCCACGGGGAAGAAATTTTCTCATGAAATTTCGCCGCTTGGGACCAGTGCCCACACATCATCTTGAGGCATTTGGGTAGCTACAATAAGTGGAGGCTACAGGTTGAGAAAACCAGCTATGACGGCTGGGGATCCGACATGCTGACCACATGTCACCCCTACACTGGCTGGATGATCATCTACCTGTATGATTAAAACGTGTGAATATGAGGCTAGCTGCCAGCCTGTCAGTCATGGAAAGAAAATTGTATACTAAGTAACTCACTGGCAGTATCGAACCCGGAATATCAAGAACGCTGGACATAAACTCTCCATACACTGTTATTTTATATCATCCACTGTATAATGTACTGTCTCAAATCATGGTTAGTGTTATGCCCCCACCTCATTCTTGACCTATTTACTGGGTGCTTTCCCTCTGACTTTTCTACATGGAGTTTCCATCACCTCTTTCATTTCCCATTCCCCAAATGCCCTGCCCTCCAATTGTAAGTCCATACAATATTAATTTGGAAAAATGTGGGTATTTTGTTACGTAATTAATGTTATCATTAATATTTTGAAAGTCTTCACTCAAAACGGATATTACAAGAAATTTTACTTGTAGGTAGATTCAGACCCTCCATGGTACCTTTGCTTCTGGTGAAGTGGTTGTGTGTGCTTAAATGGCCCCGAGAGCTAAACCGGCGGTAAAATTTCTCAAACACAATTTTTTAAGACTTTTCAGTTACACTCGTTGAAGCCAATGATAGTTTATTGCGAACACTGCTGCACACTCAATTAACCACCCGCCACCATTGTGTGCTCGTTTGTTAGTCTTTTCTCCGTGCCTCGGCTCCAAGAGTGGAAAAGTGCTCCGAAATCACAACTTCACCATTTGGAAATGACTATGGAGTCCAGACTATTGTTCTTTTTCTAAAATCCTGTTATTTTCAAAAGAATACATGATATTCTCTACCCTCCGCTATCCAAGATCGAATAAGTGTCAATCTATTTAACTTTCACAGGAAAAAAAAACACTTAGGTTTAATTTAAGAATTAAATTAATGTTTTATATACCGCCAAAACGAAACGACATAACACCGATCGACCAGAGGCTACTGATGATGGAGATAAGCTCCGAAACTGCAGTCTAGAAGAAAAAGGATATGAGGTGAGGTAATAAAAAACATTAATTTAATTCTTAAGTGTCAATCTATTTCTTCGTATGACTCTTGGTAGGTCTGTGCATTTCTATTGTTTGTCTTTTTTTTAAGAAGTTGTTTTATTTAAATTTTAATGATATATGAAATGCCGGTTATGATGAAATAAATATCTTCTTCACTTCCTGGTTTAGGCATTGATTGCCTGTTCCGCCTTCACTAATAGATCTAAGACATCACTTCCTAGGACGTCCAATATTCAAATAAATATTTTTGCGCGATAGTACGTTTTGTAGTACTTACAGCAATGGGACCATGAGTGAATGTTCAACTTCCCACATTTCGGGATTGCCAACCTAAATAACTATACTGTAATATTACATTTACACCCACGTGCGAGAAGTAAAACCATTGCCCTCTATGTATGCTACGTACAATGTATATACAAAAAATATCCAAAAAATAGTGTTGATAGCCTATACATTATACGAAACTAATTACTGCATTTTAAATGAGTTGAACTTTATTTGAAACAATATAAAAAATAAATACGTACGCCCATGCTATCAATAATTGTTCTCAAGGCCTCCTGTTGTTTTAACTAATAAACATTGCCCACACTGTTAACGTTAGTCAATTGTATATAATCAACGCAAATATTTCCAAGAAATATGTTATTATTTTATATTATTTATTATTTTTAAAACACCATCGCACAAAAATAATGCACAACGCACGTTTGTGAAGTGTTTTACAGAATCTCGGAAATTAATACCTCGCTATCGCTCGGTTTTAAACATTTTTCCTCGATTCTGTAAAAACCACTTTCCAACCTCGGATCGTAATATACTTTTTTTTTGAAAATACCCCACGTTATCTTTCAACATTCCTGGTTTCTCTCCTGGCATGGCGTACTTGTAACCCACTTCTGAGGTTGGGGCGCCTGGAAGGCGGGGTTACGTTTCCCCGATGATATGACGGTGATGATGATAATAGTGGTGCGCCAGGAGAGTCTTTAATCCTAAGCTTACTCTAAGATGAATATGAATGAATGATGATGGCCATATGATTTCGGGGACCGTTTGGGCCTTAAAGTTTTCCTGACATTTGTCTTACAGGTGAGGAAAAACCCCGATAAAAACCTCACCCAGAAAAACTGTCCCGACCGGGGATCGAACCCGGGCCCGCTGCGTGACAAGGCAGCACGCTACCTCACAGCGGTGGACGGATCGTAATATACTATTGTAATGAAATTAAACTTAATATTTTCTGTAAATACTGATGAAATCCAGGAAAAATACGAGTCGGGTGGATTCACCACCTGAGCCAATTCGCTTTTTGAAATAACTAATTTAATTCACAAATCTAATATACCGTGAATGTAAATTTATGTAACGAAAGTCTTTCGCTAAATATTTGCAAAATCTCGACTCTCGGATAGAGTGTAAAGTCGTTTATATTTCTTCCGCTTAATAAAATTTGTTACTAGATGTACCATTTAGGAAAGTGCACTAGATAAATTTGGTTTTTATACACTGAGTTTGCGACAGTGAGTTGAATCTGCCTCCTTCCACCGTCGCGTCCCCATCTCGCTGAGGATGGTGCAGATTTACAGAATTTGTCACTTCTTGCTCTTCTTTCCAAGTCATAAAAGTTGAGCAACCCCTGTAATTTTCTAGATCATGTACTTCATTCTCAAAATGGAAACTAGAATTCATCCATCAGATTTTTTCTCAATAAATGCTTGAGTAGAATTAAACGTCATTCTTTCATTCATTCTTCTGTTGTAATATCTTGCACCTATTACATTCCTATCACTAGTAGAGAATGACAAGAGTTTACTTCGGGATATTATCTGTCAATAATGTTTATATTTCTGGTTAAAAACGTTCTATTTCAAGATTAGACAGAGACAGATGTAAGTTGTCTTTAAAGAATGCATGTATCTTATTATTAGAATCAGAAAATAAGATGTTGAATTATAGTTAATTGATAGAAAAAGAAGCGTTAAATCGTGGAAAATATTTTCAAATGATATATTATCCAAACCTTCTTGAAATGAGGTTATGAAATTCTGGATTAACTTTCAATATTACCATACGTAAATATAAAAACATTTCCGTTTCGAAATATATTTTATATAAAATTGGCAAATGTTTATAGAATTCCCTCATTAAAATGTTTTATAACTATTTACACTATATTTATTTTTAAATACATTTAAAATCTAAAATTAAGCTAAAAAAACCGAGAGAAACTGTTGTATGATAGATAAATTATTATTCACGAATTAAATATTTAAAGCTGTTTTTTTTTATTTGGCAGCGTTCAAGTTATATGGATATGAGCATTTTTTTTTAAATATAATTACTTATCTGCTGCTTTTATTTAATTGATTTGCACCGTCATTTAATGGTTGATTATTTATTATTTCATAAAATTTTACCGGAACTTAAATTTTGTATTTAAAATAGATACATAAAATATGTCGATGGTGTCATTGAGGCGATATGCTAACCACAAGTCACTTGTTGGCATTTATATGGATTTAAGCTTAACTAAATTAACTTGTTAAGAAACTCACGCTAGGGAGCATCCGTATTTCCCACGCGGGACGTATGATATCTATACACACAACAAAATATGTATGAGAGATAATATTATGTACACATATAAGCTATAGATGACATGTTTTCAAAACAGTGTAGCGGCTAAATCCTACACTAAATGTATTCCTTGAATATTTACTTATACATATCTGAAAGTAGCATAGTATTTATTAAAATCTTTAAATTGTTTCCAGAAGCTTATAAAATCGTATTTTAATTCTATGAATTTTGAGCAGGTTAAAAAATAATTCTTATATTCACGGGTTATGCAGTATTCTATGTACAGGTCTCAAAATATTTCCTTTGACTACCTCTTGATTTTTTCCTTCTTGGACTGTACTCAAAAGTAATCATCGCCATCTGTATTTTTTTAGAAGCAGAATTACGACTATTACTTTCAGATACTTTGTCAGTTTACCTTAGACGTTGCGTTTTAGGAAGCACAAGGTGATTTTATGATTCCGGATGTTTACACTATTTATCATTCTGGATCAGAATTATAAAATTATAACTGCTAATGAACATATAACAGATTCTACAAATAGATGGAGTGATCACGTGAAAATGAAGATTCCGGATAGATATATCGGATCTATAATTTGTCTTCTATTAATTATTTTAATGATCTTTCGAAATATATGAGATACCTTCGGAGGACTGCAGGATACACACTACTAGATCACAAAAAAATGAAGACATCTTAGAAGAATTACACATGGAACCTTTAGAAAACAAAATTTCTGATTATAAGCCAAGATGAATGCAACATGTTCATCGAATGGAAGATCACAGAATACCCAAACAAATGTTAAGATATCAACCTGCAGGAAGAAGAAGACCAGGACGTCCACTCAAAAGACTTTTGGATGGTGTTTCTCTTGAAGCCGAAACAAGTCAACAAATGGCCTAAATTCGTGAATGTACTATGATGATGATGATGATGATGATGATGATAGTCAGCATTCCTCTTTCAAAAAGGTTTATATGATTTATATGTTGGTTTACGTAAAAGATTAATCTGTTAATATTAACACAGTGTGACAGCGCAGAGGATTATGGACGCAAGGATATCAGCTCTGAACACAGGCGTCCCAACCTCAGAAGTGGTTACAGTACGTCAATACCAGGAGAGAATACCAGAAATGTCGTGTCTAACAGGTGGCATTTAATTTTTAAAAAATCAGATTAAAGTTACTATATTCTGATTTCGGAATAGGTTTACCTGTTCGTAGATATCCGAATTATTTTATTATTGTGTCCTCTATTTTTAAGGCTAACATCTTCCTAAGATAATGGCAACCAGTGCACTTTGCTGGACGCAAGGATATCATCTCATAACAAATGATCGATGTATCTCGGAGAAAGATTCTGGTTCTCATTTTAATTTATATAACTATAATTAAAAGTTTAATGAAGGCATATAATGACAGAATCACATTATTTATTTGATCATCCTACATTTAAATTTTCAATTTGAGAATTTGTATATTGATCAATTCCGCAGCTGGGTAAGAGACGTAGATAATTTTCTTCATTCGATATCCAGACTGGTTCTTAGATCCATTCTATCCTGTTTTAAAATGAGAGCGTAGAAACCTACATTGATACATGAACACTCTTAGTTAAGAAATCAGAACAACTGTAATTATATAATCCAAGTAACATAAATATCTTAGTGTTAATGTAAATGAGATCTGTATGTCCTCTTTTTTAAGGCTAAAATCTTCCTAAGATAATGACAAGCCAGTGCACTTTGCGGGACGCCCGTAAGCAAATACAGTGGACACCGGTTAATTCGACATTCGATAATTCGAATAATTGGGTAATTCGAATATAAGTATAATCCCCTTGGAACTCCTATTTAAAATAATGTTAAAAATTCATGTTTAATTCGACGTTTTGAAGTCAACAATTGGATAATTCGAAGCCACAATTCAATTTATTGATAATATAAAAAAGTAATCTGAATTATATAATGGTTGACATACGGTTGAAAAATTCCAAGAATTCATCTAGTACCCACATTCCTAGTTGCTTATTGTTAGAGTCCCGTTAGATAGCAAGCGAACTGGACTGTATTGTTCAGCGCTTTGTGTCGTCGGATACAGTACATAGACACCCATCCCTCACTCATGGCCCAAAAACTGAGAATAATGATGTACCCTCCTTATTTTTACAGTACAGGTATACATGCACACATAGGCCTACTGTACAATACAGATAATAATTTCAATCAATACGAATCTACTAAGTGGTCGATTCACAATGTCGAAACGCGGAGTGTACACCAGTTTAACATTAGCAAAAATGTTGAAGTGTTCAAGGAAGTAGAAAAAGGAACAAAGAAGAAGTGTGATATTGCCAAGGAATATGGAATACTGTCGAACACTTTATCCACTACATAAAGAATACAAGAAAGATAATGGAGAGTTGTAACCTACAAAGTGGTGGAAGTAGGAAACTCACAAGAAATTTTAAAGGGAGTGAAGGTTGGTTCAGCGGTTTTCAGGAAAGAAATGACATTTCGTTTAAAAATGTGTGCGGTGAGAGTGCTTCAGTTTCCGGTAATGGGGAAACAGCTAATGAGTGGATTACCTGAGTTCATAAGGAATTATGAATCAAAATAAAACTTTAATGTGGATGAAGCTGGAATTTTCTTCAAATGTATGCCTAAAAAACATTCACATTTAAGGGGAAGCAGTTTTGTATTGAAGTGCTAAACTTGTGTCAAACTACATTTTATGACAAAATATGGAAATTGAAACGTGAGTTACAGAGAATTTAATTGCAGTATTTGCATGAAATAAATTCATTTCACGGTACAGTCCTATGTAAAATAAAGTGTATTTTGTTAATTCGAAGTTTTAATAATTTGAATGTTTAAAAATCCCCCCTTGAGTTCGAATTAAAAAGTGTCCACTGTAATAGGAATGAGACTTAGACAGGTACACAGTGACGAAAACTCCTAGTCTGTAGTAACGCCACTCTCGAAGAGAGCTCGGAACAGCACAAGATAGACAGAGGACATAAATCGGAGATTTAAAATCATGTAGGTCCTATCTGGGCGGAAATCTAATCCAATCCAACAGAATCAAGGTAGAGTCTTCAACGATCACGAAACGACTACCGACTTTATTTAGTTTCATACAAGTTGACTTATATCCCGTATGTTGTAATCAAGAAATAGATGTATGAGAACACAAGCAGTTGAGTCAGAAAAACATTTTTCCTTTCATGTAAAATCTAAATTTGCAAGAATCAGTGATACTTGCATCTGTTGGGAGTAGTAAATCGATTTGCTAGTTTGCATGGATAGGAAATCTTGTTACATGAGAAGTAGCATTAGTTTATATGCAGTAGACACGGTACTCCATCAGGCTTGTTAGCACAACGTGCTTGTGTTTGATACTCAAGTTGCATAGCGCTCTTCATACGTTCTCCGAATGTCGGCATGTAGACAGCAACACACGTTTTATTCAACAGAGAAGCCTTTCTTCTTCCTGTATTAAATATCTTACCAACATTTCGCTGTTTCTTACCTTATTCAGAATAGAAATGAACTCTACGGACAAAGATTCAGAAGTTGTTCCAGGAGGTATTTATTTAGCTATAGCATTTTAACGTCGACATGTCAGAAAGGGATTATGTCACTTGGATGGTCTTATATATATATATTGATATTTTATAATGGTCATATATATATATATATATATATATATATATATATATATATGTTATAATTAAATTATTGAGATTGAGCAATGCAAGCTTAATATAGTGTAAGCGGTAGCGCACTGAGATATCAACTCAGAGGTCCGGGTTCGAATCCCGTCCAGGCATGTATTTTTCTTATCATGTCATATGTATATATATATATATATATATATATATGTATTTTATTGATATATAATAATCACAACAAAATATACAATGATGTGTTGATAGACTGTCTCAAACATTTCAGCACCCTAAGAAATTAGCAAAAGAGATTAGCACAATCGTTTTATGTATATATATCCACCGCTGTGGTTTCGAGGTAGCGTGCTGCCTTATCACGCAGCTGGCCCGGGTTCAATTCTCGGTCGGGGACAGGCTCCTGGGTGATGTTTTTTTCGTTTTTTTTCCTCACCTGTAAAACAAATGTCAGGAAGCTTAGGGCCCAACCGTCCCCGAAAATCATCCATCATCATCATCCTTCACCGGTGTGGAAAGAAACGGAAAGCTACCACACCTATAATTCCCTAGTAAAGCTGCAAAGCATAGTATGGAAATGCTATGATTGCAGAGAAAGGCCTGCCTTCAGGCACAATTACTATGGAATATATATATATATATATATATATATATATTGGATACTATGTACATTTTAAATTTAAGTTCACGATATGGATTTACAAATTGAAAGTAATTTCTTTATGGAAAATAAATTCAATTTAAAACTTTTCTTTAATATTGTTATTATTAATTGATTTTTAAGTTTAAGTTGTACATTTTACAAATTTTTTATAATGAACTTACGGTATAATTTTACTAATTGTGTACACATTATAAATTTTCCTTACAAAAATTTAAACATTAACTGCGGTTTTGAAGTTTGTAAATTTAATATATTCCTTAATAAATGGTTTCAACAAGCACAACCCGCAACTTTAGACTCCAAAATACTTGAAAGATGATAAAATGTTGTTAAGCTATTTAACTAGTGAATAAAGCTTGGATAGTTTCAATGATGTTTATTACGAACTGTGTAATTTTGGACAAACCTCTTAGATTTTGAATGGATATTCGATTGCATGTTATACATATTTGCGGCCTTGGGCTGGAGAAGTTGTCGAATACGTGGGCACATGAATGGCTTGCAGAGTACAACAGCACAGGAAGTCTGGGGCCGTGGGCAGTTTGGGTCCTTGGTTCCTCCAGCGTTAAAGGTGTGTGATACCATATTTACACTCAAGACTTCATTCAAACTTTCAAATCTAATAACACTTCAAAGATATTGAATTTAACACTCGTAATATTTTACTATAATTATCATTATCAACAAAATGTTGTGTGAACTATAATAATAAGTTTGCAACTCCACAAAGGAAGCCAATTCTACGGATAAAAAATTCGAGAAGTACCAATAGATGATTACTTCGAATTCAGCAGTTGCAACTGTTTACGTTTTATCACTGAGTTATATTATTATAGGCCTATATTTTATATTAATTAGAAATAACTGGATATTTTAGATTACATTAATAATAACTGGTTTTTAATTATATGTTTGTGATTATATAAATAAGAATTTACAAACCAAAGTGTCATGAATTAGTTATTTTATATACCTGTGAAAATTATCAAAGAAAATTTGGTAATTAAAAAATCTGATTCATACCTGAATACTATATCAGACATCTGCTTCTCTACATTACTGATGCTATACTCTTATATTCAGATTTTTAAATAGGTTCCTAATTGAATATTTTTTTTCTTTTAGTATTTAATTGTGCTCGCATTACAGGATTTTTGTTCTCAGTTTATAAGACTTGCATGAGAATCAAAATATACCTCTATTTAAAAATCACGATTACTTTAAATGGCCAATGTAAATAATCGGGTGATTATTTGAGACTCTGAATTCTATTCGCGTCCTTAAGGCATATGACGTCATTTTACCAGTTGGTGATCCCCATACTCTTCAAATACTCTCCTGTTGTTTCTATCATACCGGTATTGTTTCGACAGATGGAGGATTTTTATATTGTAACAAAATTTCAAAATCACACTTTCAAATTATCTCTCAGTATCATATCTAACTGCTGTGAGATGCTGAAATTGTGCGCTCCTGTACTCAACCACCCAATTATTATGTAGAGTTTTATTAAATGGGGGGAAAACTTAAAATTATGCTTGGTATACTGGGTCGAGTTCCTGATAATCCTATAATCTCATTATAATAATGTATGGAGCGTTGTTGAGGCCAGTACTGAGATTTGGAGTTTTCAAAGAACGGAAATATAATACAGTAGGTCTATATAAGCTTCTTCTTCTTCTTCTTCTTCACGATTTAGGCTTATTTACTAGACTGTTCCGGCTCCAAATTGCTGCTCTTTCCATCTTTTCTTTGGTCTTCCCAAACTTCTTCTTCCTCGTGGTGAATAGCTTATGCTGCTTTTGGTATTCTATTCTCAGTCATCCTTGCCAAGTGTTCTTTCCAGTTTGTTCTGTATTTTTCTATTGTTGTGTTTAATTCTCTACTTTTAGTTGTTGTCTTATTTCTGTGTTATGTTTTTTGTCTGTTCTTTGGTATCCTGCTATTGGTCTGAGGAATCTCATTTCAGCAGCTTGTATTCTGGCTGATTGTTGTGTTGTCACTGTCAATGTTTCGGATCCATAAGTAATAATAGGCACTGCCATTGTCTTATATAATTTCATTATAGAGTCTTTCCTGGCTTTATTTCTCAAAGTTCTTTTTAGTGTTCCTGTTATATAATTAAACTTATTTAGTTTGTTGTTTATATCTGTTTCCGCTGTGTATGATATTTCGCAACCTAGGAAGTTATATCTTACCACTTGTTCTATTGGTTTATTTTCTAATATTATCTTTGTCCGAGCTGGATGAACACCCTTGAAGGCCATTGTTTTGGATTTTTGTGAGGATATTTCCATGTAGTATTATTTTGATATTTAATTTAGTTTATATAGCATTCTTTGTAGTTCGTCCTCTGTTCTTGCTATTAAAATCTGGTCATCTGCAAAGGCTACTGTTTTTATTATTATAGTTCCTAAGGTAATTCCCAGTCCCGCGCCGTAGCCGAGTGGTTAATGCAGCAAGCCTTGGCGCAGAGCTACGGGACTTGCGCTGTTTCGGGTCTCCATGGGGGAAGAAATTTTCTCATGGTATTTCGGCCAGTATGGGACCGGTGCCCACCCAGCATCGTGATGCATTTGGGTAGCTACCATAAGTAGCGGCTCCAGGTTGAGAAAACCAGCTATAACTGCTGGGGGACTCGACATGCTGACCACATGTCACCCCTATACTGGCTGATTATCATCTACCTCTGTGATTGACACATGTGGATGTGAGGCCAGCAGTCGGCTGGTAGGCTAAGGGCCTTGTAGGCCTGTCGCGCCGTAGGAGTTTTTTTAAGGTAATTCCCCCAGTCGTCATTTGCTTACATGATCTGATCATGTCGTCGAAATAAAAATTAAAAGAGTGGTTGATAGTGGACAACCTTGTCTAACTCCTCCTGTTATATGTATTGGTTTCCTTTGATTTATTTTTATTTTTGTTTTCTCATACATTTTCATAATTACTGCTATCAAGTGTAGTGGAATTCCTTTTTTACTTAATATGTTCCATAATTTTGGTCTAGACACTTCATCAAATGCCTTCTTATAATCTATAAAGAGGTTATGCGTCTCTAAGTTGAATTCTCTTCGCTTCTCTATTATGTATATATAAGCAGTTTCTTAAATGTATTTCAGGATATAGCAAAACCATAAGAAGATTCTAATTGTTGAATTTTATATGAATTTGGGCCATTTCCGGACAATATAAATTGCAAAATTCGTTCATTCGAGTACTTGTTGCAACTAATCCAGTCTGAACAAATAATGCTTAGAGCAATTTGCTATGATCACCAAATTAGGAACATTCTGAGTAGACCAAGTTAGGAGGGGATCTCCAAAAGATAGGGATGGGTTTAATATGAGAAACGGTAAGAGCAAATCGCAAGAAATATGGAGAAAAATCAGGAAAAAGTACTTATATATAAATCAATAGGATAGGCATACTATTTCAGATTATGTTCGTCTGTGCTTTGTATTACTCGTAGATTTAAAACACGTTTGGGGGAAAAATATGTATATATATATATAATCTGGGACTGAAAGAAAGAGGGATGAGAGCTGGCTTGGCATAAGTTGGGGGCATGGAAATATTTCAAAATTACTGACGACGATTACTATATGCAAATATGTCGAAAGTGCGAGAATTCTGTAGCCACGAAATACATAGTTTTATGTTGTATGGCCTAATTACGTAGATATTAATGTATTGTCAAAAGCCTCATCAGCGCACTACCCATGCGATTCATTTGTAAATAATATTCTGTATTGTATATGTATATATATATATGGTATGATAAGAAAATAAATTCCTGGACGCGATTCGAACCCGGAACTCTGAGTCTGAACCTCGGAACTGAGTTCTCGCGACATCTAGTAATAATGGAGAATATAATACATATATAAGAAAAATAAATGTTTGTTTGAATTGGATTCGCCTGGTGGTGTAATGGATAACACGCTGAGGTACAGACTCAGAGTTCCGGGTTCGAATCCCGTCCAGGCATTTATTTTCTTATCATACCATATTAAGCTTGCATTGCTCAATGTTAAACATTTAATTATAACATATATATATATATATATATATATATATATATTGTGGAAAGCAACGGGAAGCTACCACACCTACCATTCCCTAGTAAAGCTGCAAGCATAGCACGAAAATGCTATGATTGCAGTGAAGGACCTGCCTTCAGGCAGAATTACTATGCATGCATATATATATATATATATATATATATATATATATATATATATATATATATCCTTTTTTTATAATCATAATATTACTATACTAGGAAGTTGTAATTACTTGAAAGACTGGAGGCGCCAGTTGCTGCCTGAAAGGTTTCTAAACGTGATAGATTGGGATGCTACGAATTATTTATGAACCCAGAAAATTAGGTAAACATGGGAAGATTTCTGGACAAGACGCTGAAAATAAGAACACCACTCATCAGACGGCTGTTGGCCTCACATCTACATGTGTTAATCGCAGAGATGGACGATCATCCTGCCAGTTAACGGGTGACATATGGTCAGCATGTCGGATCCCCCAGCCGTTATAGCTGGTTTGCTCAACCTGGAGCCGCTACCTATTGTAGCTACCCAAATTCCCCACGATCTTGGGTGGGTACGGTCCCATACTGGCCGAAAATTCAATGAGAACATTTCTTCCCCCATGGAGACTCGTACCAGCACAAATCCCGTAGCTCTACGCTTCGGCTTCTTGCCTTAACCATTTGGTTACGGCATACTGAGTTACAATTGTGAATAGAGACAAAATAATTTGAGGCGACCAGAATCCTAAGAAGTTAAAGAGCATCTCAGTTTACATTAAAAATGTATTATCTACCTATAGAGAGTGCTATAGTTATATACATATGAAGACGGGCCATGTTCAAGTTTTTTCTTCAGGAAAGAACCACTTTAATGGTATTCGCTTTGTACAGGATGCAAGAAATCCATTTACTGTACATGGGGTTTTCCTGAAGAAACAGCTTCAACATAGCCCGCCTTCATATATCTTTAACCGTGGTACTTACTATAATCGTAATATATTGTATGCAATAACGTTAGCCTAAAATATTATACTTGCGTTTTTTTTAAAGATATATGAGGATATAATACGATTTACTGATAATTTTGTTTTAATATTCAATTAATTCATGGTTCGAAAAAAAATCATCATAGTATGGAGTATATAAGCTATTATATGTTCAGATAACTCATATTACGTTAACTTAAAAGAAAAGTTTATTCATTAAAAGTGATATCAAAGTCAGAATATAAGGTTCAAAGACGCGTTTCATATTTGTTTCTTTACTTTCTGCGCAAGTCCGTATAGATTTAACCACCTATTTTAAGTTAATTTAATTTCAAATCTCAACGTGATAATGTAATAAATGGACCTACATTTATGGAAATAAAATATGATTATAAATGATAATGCTGCACAAAAATTATGTAGGTTTCTTCAATCAGACTACATTGAAAATTAATATAAAATTATGGAATATTCACCTGAAAGGTCCGTCTCCTCAACTTAATTAATCATTTAACTGTAGCGCTTTCGGGACTTGTCCCATCATCGGCAGGATTCAAAACTGGTGTTTGACTGAAGGTCTGGTAGAGGGGGTTGCATGTATTGGGTTCGTTTTCGTTTATCGGCTGTCGTTGTTGTGAGCTGCTTTCATGATTTCCATCTCTTCGAGTACGTTTATCTTCGCTGGATTATTTTCTCTGTGCATTACTGTTAGGGTGTTTTCAATATTTAACATGCGATGTCCTTCATGGATAATGTGTTTTGCATAGCTTGATTTCCCTTCTGCGTGAATGAAGTCTCGAAAATGTTCTTTGAATCTGATGTTAAAACTCCTGTTTGTCCTTCCTATATAAAATTTGTTGCAGTCCTTACATGTCAGCTTATAAACTCCTTTGCTGTTGAAAATGTTATTTTCTTCAATGTTATTGTTTATTATGTTGTTTAATTTGTTATTGGTTCTGTATGCTATTTTTACGTTTTATTTAGTGCATTGGCTAATTTTGTCGTTTCTTTTCCTGTGTATGTGAGTGTTATCCATGTTTTCTTGTTGTTGTCAGATTCTTTTTCTAGTTTAGTTATTCCTTTTTTTGTTTTTTGCCAGCTTATCTATGAATTCTTCATTATAGCCATTGGTTTTTGCCATATATATAATGTAGTTTAGTTCTTGTAGTTAGAGTTTATAAACTGACATGTAAGGACTGCAACAAATTTATATAGGAAGGACAAACAGGAGTTTTAACATCAGATTCAAAGAACATTTTCGAGACTTCATTCACGCAGAAGGGAAATCAAGCTATGTAAAACACGTTATCCATGAAGGACATCGCATGTTAAATATTGAAAACACCCTAACAGTAATGCATAGAGAAAATAATCCAGCGAAGATAAACGTACTCGAATAGATGGAAATCATGAAATCAACTCACAACAACGACAGCCTGATAAACGAAAACGAACCCAATACATGCAGCCCCCTCTACCAGATCTTCAGTGAAACACCAGTTTTGAATCCTGCCGATGATGGGACATGTCCCGAAAGCGCTACAGTTAAGTAATTAATTAAGTTGAGGAGACGGACCTTTCAGGTGAATATTCCATAATGTTATATTAATTTTGAATAATACCTCAACGGAACACATCATGAATCTTATAAAAGTTGAGACTACATTGAACCTATTGTATTTTTAAATTTGCCATGATCTGTCCGATTTTGTTGTCTTGAGTATTTGAAATGAGTATCCTTTAAATTCTTAGCTTCAATATCTTTCCCATGTACAGGTAACTGGACCAATGCATTAGTATCTAACCTTAAAAGACCAGAGGTTAAAGTATTCGGATTACCCTTCTCCTAGATCTTCCACTACATGCCCTTTCAAATATATAATAATTTATTTTCCAACCAGTAATACCTTGAACACAAATTTAGAATTGAAAGTGAACGTCATTGAAAAAATCTTGCTCTACAGCAAGTACTATATTGTGATGGTTTGTAACCTCAGCTATTTTATTACAGTTTTTAGGTGTTACCTTGCAGGAAGTAAGGTGGAACCCAGACACGTGCAGGGTATCCTGCGCGCACAACACCTTGCGTGTCGGAAATGGAAATCCTTGCATACTAAATAAGGGATATGTGGTGAATCATGTGAAACTACTGTTAGGCTGCTTTTTGTACCCCCTCCATAGCACAGCGTATTGAGTTTCCTTTGATGACTATATGGGTATCGAATTTCCTTTAATTAATATATGCAATGCTTAAACTTACTCACTAACTCTATCGAACCAGTAGGTTAATGCCCAGCGGACATAAGCTCTCAATATATCTCTATCCGAGATGTTTTCCAATCATCCCCTGTTTAATCTACTTATCTCAAATCATGGTTAATGTTATTTTCCCACCTCATTCTTGATCTAGATCTACTAACTGGGCGTTTTCTCTCTGATTTTCCTACAAGAAGCTTTCATGCCTCTCTTTCATTCTCCATTCGTGCCATATGACCTGCCCATCGCAGTCTACAAGATTTAACTGTTCTTATTATATCTGGTTTCCTATAAAAATCATGTAGCTCACTGTTATAAAACATTTCTCCATTCGCCTTCTCTTTGGTCTAAAAGTTTTGCTAAGAACATTATTCTCAAATGTTCTTAATCTTTTCTCCTCCCTTAAAGTAAGAGTCCATGTTTCGTATCCATATAATAAAACTGGGAGAATAACAGCTTTGTATGTATTCAGTTTATCGTTTTCTTAAAGAAGTCGGAACGACAAAGTCCCTATCATCATAATAGCACTCATTTCAAATATATGTAATGCTTATATAAATGATTTATACATAATACAAGAACAGGTTCAGAAGAACTTAAATCTAATATTTTCACGATGGTTATTTATATGACCTAATACAAATCACATAGAAATATAGCAACAATAACTTACTCAAAGTCGGCCGCGGTGGACTAGTGGTTATGCTTCTTGCCTCTGGTCCCGAGAGTCGTGGGTTCAAACTCGGCCGGGGTCGATGGATTTTTAGGACGGAAGAATCCAAGGAGCAAGTCCTCCGGGAGGGACTTTAAGCCGGGGGTCCCGAGCCTGAAGATTTTCAGGCTCGTAAAAAATCCTTAAGCCTGAATGAAAAGGCCTCTAAGCAAAATTTACCGAATTTTCCCGTCCTAGTACTACCTTGATTTCCTAGAGGTCAGTATGAGGCGAAACGCCGGCCACGGACCACTCAAAATGACATCTATACGAATACAAGTGTAACTAAAATTAGTATGGTTCAAATTCTTCCCTGTAGGGGGAGAGCGCCTAAATCTCTGTAAAGGGAAAACACAGGCTTACAATACAAAAAAACTTTTTCAAAAAACATTATGCAGGTTCATGTTATAAAATATATTATTAAGAATCACCTTGGCATGAGTACCGGTACCTATCTTCCAATGACTGAAGTTCGGTTCGATCCGCGGTGGGTTAGGTAATTTGAAAAAAAAAACTCCATATTGCGTTTAGATGTGTTTCCTTTACCTTGAGCTATCTCTTGTGTTGTTTTCAGCCGTGGCTCTGGCATATCTTTGATTACAGATTCATTGAGGTTTGTGTCTTTTTTTTTTCCAAAGGTTTTCTGTATGGAGGAGTAATAAGGAAAAGAAGGAGGATTAAAACAGCAGATAATAGAAAAGTTTAAATTATATTGATTACCAATATTAACCCTTAAATTGGTAATTTATTGGTAATGTATCCTATATGATACATGGGTTTAATTTATTTAATATTTTAATGAAAGAATAGAAAAACGATTATGCAGGAAGCTCAGGCGACAGATCACTTTGGGTTTAAAGGAGAAAACACTATATTGTAGAACCTTCCCAATAAAAATATAAAAAACGAATGAGTATGTTACTTAAATTTGTATTAAATTGAAGTCAATATACAATAATAACTTCAGTTTTATATGGTTTTGTTTTTATTGCGGTCCAATATATTTAAATAACTGGTACGAAAAATGAGTGTTTCGCCAATTTAAGGTTAAGGGTCGGTTTCACCAAAAGAGGTAACTGTATTACGCCAGTTTTCCCGTGTATAATGCATAGCTTAAACTGGCGTAATACAGTTAACTCTGTTGGTGAAACCGACCCTTAATGATAAACTGGAACAGGATTTGATTACCTAAAATATGTTTTAATCATCTATAAAATGATTTGAAGAACGCGGTAAAATGACCTAAACCCTTTTAAAAATTACCCAAAAATCTCAAATACATATATTTATTACGATTTTTTATTACAATTATCGTAATTTAAATAATACAATTTACTTTGTTCATTTGATCTCTAATAGTATTATAAAGTAAAGTGATCCCACAACAGGCCCGGAGGCCCTTGGGGTAGTAGGAGGTTAAGGCTCCCACGTTTTCTAGACAATCTGGTACTCATTTCCGTTAGAGGCTGAGTCGACCCCAGGGCCATATTGCCGCCAGAGGGTTTGGGTCAGTTTAAAAATCCTGACTTGAACCCTCGACCTTCCGGCTTGTAGCTCAGTGCCTTAACCACTACGCTACGGCGTGCCTGAAAACGATTTCATTTGTAATTAATATAAACAAAATAATTGAATGTTATTTATTATGTACAAAAGTACTCACAGCCAGATTGAAATATGAATTTTATATATATACCCTTATACAGTTCTTGCTCTAAAAGCTGCTCCTTACGCCTACAAAGAAATCTGTCCACACACCTTTCTAAATAAGCCATATTTTCAAGAATTCTCCTAAGAGTATACAAGGTAAATAGTCATTTCGGTGTGTTATCGTGCCTGTTTGTAATCTGAGGCGTAAGGTCAGGATTTATGTGCAAGTTAAATAATGCCTAAGATGCCGCAATTAAAATACTAAAAGATGGCAGCGTTCATATTAAGTGAAAATTGTTGGTGCCTATTTATACTTCTTTGTATATTTCATTTTTTAGCCTTTTCTTGTAAGATATTCTTTGATGCATAAAGACACAAGCACACAGAACCTAATTTAAAATAGATACTTTCCTTAGAGAAGCAGATAGAGACAGAGGGAATCTCGTTAATCCATTCATTGTTTGCCTATATAGTATTACATAAGAATTTAAATAAATCTATACACTGAGTTGGCTATCTAAGAGTGACATGGAAGATGATGAACTGTTGGCTTGTCAAAAAAAACTGTTTTCATTATTCATTGGGACACGAAACGAGCTTATCCGACAAAATATCGACGTCGATTTGTTTTTCACAGTCGCAGCACTCTCTCGTAGGCTGTATAGATTAATGGTATATTAATAATGATATTAGAGATCATTCTAAAACCTTTTATTTTCTTGACAATGTATAGTGTATTTTGAAAATAAACGTTCATATATTTAGGTGAGGCGATATTCATCCCAAAAATAGAAGTGTTCTTATAAACATGAAGTCTGAGGCCTACAGCCTCTGAAGTACTAGCTTCTATTTCTTCTAAAACACAAATCTGAATTTCTTGGAGTGGCAGAATTTGAATAATCGTGACTTACAATCAAGCTGCTATTGACTTCCCAATCGCAAGTTTCAATCATAGAAGTCGACGATCATCCAACTGGATCAGTAATACAGAGATATTGCTGCATATCGGAGCCTTCAGCCAATATAGATGTTTCCACGACATGGAGCTGCCCAAATCCTTCATGATGATGGTTGGGCATCGGTCCCATACGTTCGCCATAATACCGTGAGAAATTGCCTTATCGTGCTGAAACTTGAACTGTAGCCCTACGCGTCCAATAGCTCTGCTCCAAAGGATGATGCCATAGACGGCTCAACCAAGGTATTAATTACTACTAGAGTTCGGGTTAAACAGAATGGTGTTTGAGATCTGATCTGTGCCCGAGGAAGAACATTGATGTGCTCCTTTACATATTCAACATTGCATTTTTATCATATACCTATACCCGATATACGAGTATATCCATACAAAAACGGGTTAACTGTGTAAACAGTCTTTTGGTGCCCAGCGATCTATGTGAATATTGAATTTAAATGCCTTCTCTAGCATTCTCTATTATTTCATTGTACTTCATATTTCCTTCTTTCTCTCGTTGATATTGTTGTAGTTATGCTATGAATAAAATAGGTCACTCTCTCTTCAACCTCTCGGGCGGCAGCCATTCCAACACATTCTTCGGCAGTTCTAAAGTCATTCTTTTCACATGACCATAATATTACAATAGTTTTTATGTACATAATCCAACATAGAGTTTTTATCCCATTTCAATTGTATTCACAGTCCTGTAAGTATATAAACAAAAATAAATATTTTTTGTCATTTTTAGACCATGTGGCGTTGAGTTTGTTTTATTTTTTTATTATAATAGTATGGAGAATGTTATACGCCATCAAGTTATTAATTAGTCGCAGGTTTTGAATACTTTGGCTTACATGTTCATCTAATTGCAATATTATACATTTTTATTCGGTCTATGACATTTGAAGTGTTTGTGTTGCATCCTCCATCAATCATGAACACACACTTAAGAGCGTAAATTCAATGTTTGTCAACCTACCGGCAGAAATTCGACGTGTTTCAATGAATGTTTGATTTTCTCATAAGGATTCGTTGCAATGAAACTTAGTTATACTCCACTCGAAAGATAAATAGTACCGGATATGAATTAACAGCGTCGACGTTTACGTTCTTTTATGTTTATCCAAAGAAAACGTTCTTACTTACTCACAGGCACTATCGAACCCGAAGGTTCATGGCCGCGCGGACATAAGCTCTCCATACATCCCTATCCTGAGCTAATGCTTTCCAATCATTCCCTGTATAATCTACTTCCTCAAATCATAGTTAATGTTGTTCTCCCACCTCATTCTTGGTCTACCAACTGGGCATTTTCCCTCTGGCTTTCCTACAAGAAGCTTCCATGCACGTCTTTCATTCCCCATACGTGCAACATGTCCTGCCCATCGCAGTCTACGAGACTTAACTGTTCTTATTATATCTGGCTTCCTATAAAGACCATGTAGTTCATTGTTATGTAGTCTTCTCCATTCACCTGTCTGTTCATCTCTCTTTGGTCCAAAATTTTCCTAAGAACTTTAAACGTTCTAAGTATTCTAATTATTTCAACTAAGATGGGAAACTGTTCTTCTTCAAACAATTCCAGATCATTACCTGTGGTTAAAATTACTGTTTGGTGAATTTTGACAATATTCGTTTGTATATATTTTTATGTAATTTAGTGTTAGGGAGCTACTTTTGTTTATTTGAAAAGATTGTATTAAATTTGCTATTTAATGTATGTTCACAAACGAATGTGTTGTTGTCGCATTCATTATGC
>JASPKZ010005122.1:0-41537 GCA_030220185.1 Diploptera punctata
TCTCGTAGGAGAAGCGAATTCACAGCAAGTCCGAATTCATTCTTCTTTCAATTTCTGTAGTTGAATTCTCACAGAGAAACAGGCCAGAAACAGCACAATACGGGAAATTATGCAAGTGAAAAAAAAAAAAAACATATTAGGAAAAATAGAAGAAAAACGTTTGAAATGGTATGGACAACCTCATAAGAATGGAAAAAGGGAGGGAGAATACCATAGAAGGTTCTTAATTGGAAGAAGTGGAAGACGCAGGTCTAGAGAACGATGGATGGATGGAGTGAAGAGAAGTATGGAAGCTAAAGATCTAAGGGAAGAAGATTTTTAGACAGGAACCTCTGGCAACAAATCACTTTGGGTTGAAGGAGAAACGCTGTGTATTGTGGAATATTCCTAAATTTAAAAAAAAATTGTCTTTAACTTTATTGTATTATTAGATCATATTTTTATTTTATCACAGTTGATCGTTCAGTATCTAATATTACTGTGATTTTGTTTTTGGAGGTAACATTTGCTTGTCCTACTGAGAGGAAGAGAAGGCAACATGGCCTTAACTCCGACCAGGCTAAATAAATAAATAAATAAATACTAGGGCTACAACCAGTTTTTATCCATATTTGAAAATCGTGTAAAATCAATTTTTTTAAAATAATAGTTTGAAAATCGTTGCTTCGTCTTTCTAAAAAACTACTAACAATATTTTAAGTTCACAATGGATTCGCTTGGTTTCTCGTATGACAAAAGTGTTTTGTAATATGGACGTCAGCATTTACAGCATATAGCTGAATCATGCGTCCACTAATGTCCAATTTGCTTTTAAAAGTACTTTCTAACCGTAATGCAATTTTACTTTCAAAAATACAAAGCATTAGATCACATGTTATACAACTCATGCTTATTTGTGTGCGAATTTCAAACAGAAAACTGAGTTTTCTAGCTGTAATAATTGACAAAGACTTCACTATCACGATCCAAATAAGAACTTTCTTCGCCGCTCGGGATTTCAATTATGTGAATTAGCAGATTTCTTCGACGTTCTTTTCTCATTATCTACCTTTCCTAGAGGAGAATGTTACTTTATCCGGCTATTCTACGTCAGGGTACCATCTGTGAATATTTGATGGGAGAACAAATGACAGCTAGCGTCATGTGATAACACAAGTTCCCGGTAGAACCATTTACCAACATATTTACTCACATATAATACGGATTTTATCCTGTAGGTCCATCAACGTACATTAGTGGGCGAGTTAGGGTAAGAAAATGGGCGAGTTAGGGTGAGAAAATGGGCGAGTTAGGGTGAGAAAATGGGCGAGTTAGGGTGAGAAAATGGGCGAGTTAGGGTGAGAAAATGGGCGAGTTAGGGTGAGAAAATGGGCGAGTTAGGGTGGGAAAATGGGCGAGTTAGGGTGAGAAAATGGGCGAGTTAGGGTGAGAAAATGGGCGAGTTAGGGTGAGAAAATGGGCGAGTTAGGGTGAGAAAATGGGCGAGTTAGGGTGGGAAAATGGGCGAGTTAGGGTGAGAAAATGGGCGAGTAGGGTGAGAAAATGGGCGAGTTAGGGTGAGAAAATGGGCGAGTTTAGGGTGAGAAATGGCGAGTTAGGGTGAGAAAATGGGCGAGTTAGGGTGGGAAAATGGGCGAGTTAGGGTAGAAAATGGGCGAGTTAGGGTGAGAAAATGGGCGAGTTAGGGTGGAAATGGGCGAGTTAGGGTGAGAAATGGGCGAGTTAGGGTGAGAAAATGGCGAGTTAGGGTGAGAAAATGGGCGAGTTAGGGTGGAGAAAATGGGCGAGTTAGGGTGAGAAAATGGGGCGAGTTAGGGTGGGAAATGGGCGAGTTAGGGTGAGAAAATGGGCGAGTTAGGGTGGGACCAAATGGGCGAGTTAGGTGATGTTTTATTTTTCTTCTTCCACTCCTCTCTCTCCATCCAATCCATTTCCTCCATCCTCTTGCTCTCATTCCGGTTCTTATTTCCTGCATCCACGAGTTTTCGAGGTCTTCCTCTCCTCCTTCTTGCAGGTGGACACCATTCCAATTAATGTCCATTCAATGTTATAGCCTAATAATAATAATAAATAATAATAATAATAATAATAATAATAATAATAATAATAAACAATAATATAATCTTAATAATAATTAACTTTCTGATTCTTTCGAACCAGTAGGTGTTCATGGTCAACGCGGACCTAAGCTCTCCATACATTCCTATCGAGAGTTCCTGTTTTACAATGATCGCTTGTAAAATTTATCTCCCTCGGGGGGGATAGTAACGGCATAGGACGTTATATCAAACTATATTAATAGATTTCGCAATAGAGGAATTAAACATTTTGACAACTTGAGATATATAAAGGAGGATATAATATAATCGATTGAGTTTGTAACCTGTGGTCCGTTGGAACAGGAGTTACGTCCATGTTACTGTAATTAACGGCAGTAGGTAGCTGTGCCTGTGGCTGGGGTCATGGGAAGGAAGTGTCTTGCAGGAACTCATCTTGTCCCATGTTTTAAATTCTACTTTCACTTTTCAAGATGTTTTCATTGCACAAATAATTACCTTTACGTACAACACACTTACATATTAACAAGTTATTATTTGGTATTAACCTCACCTCAAATGTCTGCTGACATTAATACGGAAGGTATTTCCAGTCCACATGTTGTTACAAAGGCCTGAATTTGTCATCAAATACCATGACAAATAAGGCCCTCGTGCTACCTCACTGGCACCATCGAACCCATAGGTTCATATTCGCGCGGACATAAGCTCTCCATACATCCCTATCCTGAGCTAACGTTTTCCATTCATTCCCTATATAATATCCATAGTATCCATAGTAATTCGTCCCGCGCCGTAGCTGAATGGTTAAGGTAGGAAGCCTTGGAGCAGAGCTACGGGACTTGCGCTGGTTCGAGTCTCCATGGGGGAAGAAATTTTCTCATGGTATTTCGGCCAGTATTGGACCGGTGCCCACCCAGCATCGTGATGCATTTGGGTAGCTACAATAAGTAGCGGCTCCAGGTTGAGAAAACCAGCTATAACGGCTGGGGGACTCGACATGCTGACCACATGTCACCCCTACACTGGCTGATTATCATCTACCTCTGTGATTGACACATGTGGATGTGAGGCCAGCAGCCGGTTGGTAGGCTAAGGGCCTTGTAGGCCTGTCGCGCCAGGAGTTTTTTTATCCATAGTAATTCTGCCCGAAGGCAGGTCCTTCACTGCAATCATATCATTTTCATGCTATGCTTGCAGCTTTACTAGGGAATTCTAGGTGTGCTAGCTTCCCGTTGCTTTCCACGCCGGTGAAGGATGATGATGATGATAAGGATGTTAATGATGATGTTGGCCATATTATTTCGGGGACCGTTTGGGCCTTAAAGTTTTCCTGACATTTGTCTTAGAGGTGAGGAAGAACCCCGATAAAAACCTCACCCAGAAAAACTGCCCCGACCGGGGATCGAACCCGAGCCCGCTGCGTGACAAGGCTGCACGCTACCTCGAGACCACAGCGGTGGACTCTATATAATATACTTCCATCAAATCATAGTTAATGTTATTCTCCCACCTCATTCTTAGCCTGCCAACTGGTTTTCCTACAAGAAGCTTCCATGCACCATTCGTACCATATGTCCTGCCCATCGCAGTCTACGAGACTTAACTGTTCTTATTATATCTGGCTTCCTATAAAGACCATGTAGTTCACTGTTATGTAGTCTTCTCCATTCAGCTGTCTGTTCATCTCTCTTTGGTTCAAAAATTTTTCTAAGTATTTTATTCTCAAATACTTTAAGGGAGGAAAGGAGATTACAAGTATTTGAGAATAAAGTACTTAGGCAAATTTTTGGACCAAAGAGAGATGAACAGACTGGTGAATGGAGAAGACTACGTGACAATGAACTACATGGTCTTTATAGGAAGCCAGATATAATAAGAACAGTTAAGTCTCGTAGACTGCGATGGGCAGAATATGTTGCACGTATGGGGAATGAAAGACTTGCATGGAAGCTTCTTGTAGGAAAGCCAGAGGGAAAACGCCCAGTTGGTAGACCAAGAATGAGGCGGGAGAATAATATTAACTATGATTTGAGGGAAATAGATTATACAGGCAATGATTGGAAAGCATTAGCTTAGGATAGGGATGTATGGAGAGGTTATGTTCGCGCGGCCATGAACCTGCGGGTTCGATAGTGCCAGTGAGTAAGTAAGTATTTTATTCTCAAATACTCGTAATCTCCTCTCCTCCCTTAAAGTAACAGTCCATGTTTGGCACCCATGTAATATAACTGGTAGAATAATAATTTTATATATTTTCAGTTTAACGTTTTTTTGAAAGGAGTTGGGACGTGGGGAATTAAGCTAATTAAATACATTTCGTTAAGTAACTTCCGTAACGGAACACGCTATTCCACGCGGGGAAGTATACAATATACAGAGTGGGGCATAAACCACCTGACGGTTTTAAAAACAATCGGAACACTGTGTGCTTGGTCAAATATATAGTTTACTCATGTATTATACACAGTTAAGAGGAGTTTCAGCTGATGTGGTTCATTGAGATAGACCAATGGACGGGAGAATAACAAGAGGAAGACCAGCCAAGAGATGGATAGACAGTGAATGCACATCCAATACGTCTTCCTCCGAGGAGTGATTTCGAAAATAAACAGGATGAAAATCCTACAAATTATGAATAATAATAATACTAATAATAATAATAATAAATCTTCTTCTTCTTCACTTCCGGGTTTAGGCAAGAGTTGCCTGTTCCGTCTTCACTAATAGATCTAAGACCATCTGTTCCGAGGACGTCCGACATCTCTTCTTCCTCTTGGAAAATAATGGAAAATTTTATTTGGTAATCTACTTTCTTCCATTCTTTCATTTCTACATGTTTTTTTCCACTGTATCTTGTTGTTAAATATCTTTTCTTTTATGGAGTAGATCTGCAGTTCTTCACGGATATCCTCGTTTCTAATCTGGTCCATTCTAGTGCAGCCTTTTACTCTTCTTAAAAATTTCATCTCGGCTGCTTGGATTTTACTTCCTTGTTTGGTAGTGGTAATCCAAGATTCACTCCCATACAAAAGGACAGGGACAGCCATTGTTTTATAAAATTTTAATTTTGTTTGTTTATGGGCTTTATTATTCAATGTTCTATTTATGTAATAATAATAATAATAATATAATAATAATAATAATAATAATAATAATAATAAACATTTATTTAACATTTTATTTTTGCAATGAATTTAGAACCTTGATGAATCGCTATTCTGATTTGCTCGATTCTCTTTTTATATCTGATAAGTGATTAAGATCATTTTTGCGCGATAGTGCGTTTTGTCTTACTTACAGCAATGACAGCCGTGATTGAAAGCTCAACTTCCTACATTTCGGGGTTGCCAACCTAAATAACTATACAGTAATATTACATATTTGAAAACCTCGTGCGGGAAGTAAAACCACTGCCCTTTATGAATATTACGTACAGTGTATATACAGAAATATATCCAAAATATATAAAACTATTATTCTACCAGTTATATTACCTATACTTTAAGGCAGGAAAGGAGATTACGAGTATTTGAGAATAAAGTACTTAGGAAAAATTTTGGACCAAAGAGAGATGAACAGACAGGCGAATGGAGAAGACTACTAACAATGAACTGCATGGTCTTTATAGGAAGCCAGATATAATAACAGTTAAGTCTCGTAGACTGCGATGAACAGGACATGTGGCACGAATAGGGAATGAAAGACTTGCATGGAAGCTTCTTGTAGGAAAGCCAGAGGGAAGAAGCCCAGTTGGTAGACCAAGAATGAGGTGGGAGAATAACATTAAATATGATTTGAGGGAAGTAGTTTATACAGGAAATGATTGGAAAGCATTAGCTCAGGATAGGGATGTATGGAGAGCTTAGCCTATATCCGCTCGGCCATGAGCCTATGGGTTCGATAGTGCCAGTGAGTAAGTATACATAGAGGGCAGTGGTTTTACTTCCCGTACGTGGGGTAAATGTAATATTACAGTATAGTTATTTAGGTTGGCAACCCCGAAATGTAGGAAGTTGAACTTTGAATAATGGTCGCCATTGCTGGTAAGTACGACAAAACGCATTATCGTGCAAAAACATTGTTTTTAAAACGTGAAACATGTCATCTGAAACTCCAAGTTATTGTGTACATTTCAACGTCAGTATACTATATCTTTGACCAAAAAACAGTGTTCTGAGTGTTTAAAAACCGTCAGATGTTTATGCCCCACCCTAAATCTTTATGTAAGATGTACATTTGTCTTAGGAGATTTTAATGCGAAATTAGGGCGGGAAGATATATTCAAACCAACAATAGGCAAATTCAGTCTTCATGAAGACAGTAACGACAATGGGGTTAGATTAGTCACCTTTGCCACATCAAAGAATCTCATTGTTAAGAGCACAACATTTCAGCATACGGATATTCATAAATACACCTGGACGTCTCCAGATGGCAAAACTCGAAAAGTGGGAGAATAACATAAACTATGATTTGAGGGAAGTAGATTATTCAGCGGATGATTGGAAAACATTGGCTCAGGATAGGGATATATGGAGAGCTTGTGTCCGCGCAGCCATGAACCTACGGGTTTGATAGTGCCAGTGAGTTAGTTAGTACATTTTTAAAACAACTTAAAACTCGTTCAGTAAGCCTACATTTAAAAATATTGGATTCGTTATATGATCTGTTTCCCTATTGTCTGTTAATATTGGCTGATATTGACATATAATTTTCTAATTTGTCCCACTTTTAGTACATTCTCTATCAATTTGGTAAAAAAATAATATCCAGTTTTATGATCACGTTTACGCAGAGGATGTAATTAAAAACAGGTGTTAAGGTAGATCAGCACTTCATTAGAACAAGTTCAAGTAATTTAGGAATGCAACCGAACACTTACAAATCAAGTTTTTTATATTGCGAAAAAACTTTTATTTTCGAGTGTCCTGAATTAATATAAACCAGGGCCGTCCAAACTTATTTGTATCGCGGGCTAAATGGAAGAAACATCAAGGTGGCGCGGGGCATAGACCCTATTATAGCTGTGAATTATTATTTATCATTATTATTATTATTATTATTATTATTATTATTATTTTATTCCCTTATACATCTTAATATATAAAAATTTCGTGTCACGTTGTTTGTCCGCGATGGAATCCTAAACTACTGAACCTATTTTAATAAAATTTTGCACACTGTGTGCAGTTTTATCCAACTTCAGACTTAGGGTAGTTTATAACTAAATTTATAGTCGCATTATTTTTTTTATTGCAAATTATTTGTTTATTATTTAACAAAGAGTTATAATTATCTGTGAGTTCCATACGATTCTAACAGATGACGGTGTAATTATCTGTGAGTTCCATGCGATTCTAACAGATGGCGGTGTAAGGTAATTTGGTAAGGTGATTGGTTTATTATTTAACAAAGAGAGATCCAGATGGCTGTGCTTTTTTGTTGCAACCGCGAATTTTAATTGAATTACAAATATTGATTATTTCATAATTTAAGTGTGTTCAATGTTTATTTTATTTTCAATATTATTAATTTCGTGTGTGAGTATTAGTTTTAAGTAATCTGGCTGAAAGGCAGCAACTTAATTTAAATTTTTAACATGTACTTTAGCCACAGCAACGCGTGGCCGGGACTTCTAGTATATTTATATATATATATATATATATTTATTTATTTATTTATTTATTTATTTATTTATTTAGCAGGTTCCACATTGCTTCACTTCATCTTCCTGCGCCCAATTAATCTACTGTCATCCTCTTCCACATCTCTGTCATTCCAATCTTCATCGTCCAATCCTTTTTCTCTCATGCTACTTCTCAAAACACCATCAATTCACGTTATTTTTCGCCGTCTTCTTCTTCTAATAAGTGGAACAAATTGTAATATTATTCTTCAGAATCTGCCCTCTATCATTCTTTTATATGACCATTTTATTGTTTATTATTATTATTATTATTATTATTATTATTATTATTATTATTATTATTATTATTATTATTATCAGCATCATCATAAGCGCGTGTTGATTTTCTACTTTTCTTAAGACGTCATAACATATTTCACAAGTTGTTGTCCCATTATTGATATTATATGCCCGTATTTTAATTCTTTAGAATGCTACAGGGACCGGATATAAAGTGATCGAGGGCCGTATCCGGCCCGCGGGCCGTAGATTGGACGTCCCTGGTATAAACGATTCTGTAAATTCTTGACAATGAAATGAGATCGGATATAAAGAGAAAGTTTAGTTTTTTCATCAGCAGCACTACAGCCCGATTCAAATCTCGGCTTCCTTCAGAACTCTCTTCCAGGCATCTCTGTGTCCAGCCACCAGGCCTCTGAAACTTTGCCAACATATACATTAGAGTATAGGCTATTTTTTTTAGTACAAAAAAAATCATTTTTTATCTCAAATGGTCAATTTTTCACCCACCACTCCCCTTAAACATACTTTATCATCACCAATAACAGTGGTTTAGGCTTTTTATTAGCCTATTTCTATTTCCTCCAGATGAGTCTGCAGTCTCCATTTTGTCAGTGATCGTCCAATGTCTCGTTTATCTCTCGGTTTGTAGTTTAAAGCCTGCCAAGGGATTCTGTCCTTGATCATTCTTCTTACATGCTGTAGCCAATTTTGTTGGTAAACTTCAGTTTCCTGCGCTCTATTTATTGCATTAATTTTTTATTGATATTAATTTATTATACGATCCATACTTTTACTCCCATTATAACTAACTATCTGGCACTATCGAACCCGTAGGTTCATGGCTGCGCGGACATAAGCTCTCCATATATCCCTATCCTGAGCCAATGTTTTCCAATCATCCCCTGTATAATCTACTTCCCTCAAATCATAGTTAATGTTATTCTCCTACCTCGTTGTTGGTCTACCAACTGGGCGTTTTCCCTTTGGTTTACCTACAAGAAGCTTCCATGCACGTCTTTCATTCCCTTTACTCCCATTATGTGCCTAAGAAGTTTCATTTGTACTGCTTCCAAATCTTTACGCATCCCTCTTTCTCAGTATCCATTTTTTCACTGCCAAATTTCAAGGCTGCTATTGCTGTGGTATTATGAATTCGTAATTTTGTAAAATAATTTATATGTTTCATAATTTTAATACCAATTTTGTATGTTTAACTTTTGCTATGGTTTGTTCATATGTTGGCAATTGTTGCGTCCATTTTTGTGAATAGTACTGTAATATCACATTTCTGATCTTACCGTAAGATCGGTAAATTGCTGATACGATATATATATATATAAATATATATATATATATATAGAGAGAGAGAGAGAGAGAGAGAGAGAGAGAGAGTGAGAGTGAGAGAAACGAGAGAGAGAGAGAGAGAGAGAGTGTCAGATAGAGAGACCTGAGATGACATGAGCGAGCGAGATAGTGTCAGATAGAGAGACAAGAGAGACAGAGAGAGAGAGAGAGAGAAAAAAGGAGAGACCGATAGAGAGAGATAGGAGACACACACAAGAGAGAGACCGAGACAGAGAGAGACATAGAGAGAGAGATAGAGAGACAGACCGACAGACAGAGAGACAGAGAGAGTGAGAGAAACCGAGACCTAGATAGAGTCAGATAGAGAGACAGAGAGAGAGAGAAAAAATGAGACGTAGAGAGAGGCCGAGAGCGAGAGATAACAGAGACAGACATAGAGAGAGAGAGAGATCGAGGGACAGATAGACATGAGGGACCAGAGGGACAGAGAGACCGAGGGGACAGATAGACAGAGAGACAGAGACAGAGGGACAGAGAGACAGACAGAGAGAGAGAGAGGACGGAGAGAGAGAGAGAGAGAGAGAGAGAGAGAGAGTATGTGTGTTTGAAATAAAATACATATTTTTATGAGAGAATAGTGTTTTACCACATTATATATACCAAGACATGGATAATTCGAGGAAAATGTGATGATCCATGTAATAACAAGAAGTTGGTGAAAGGTGAAAGTTAGCTAGGTAACTTTATTTCCAACAAAATGGCAGGAGAAGTTTTATAGTGGGCTGGACTTGATTGGTTAAGGAGAGGATGTTTTTCTTTCCCCTATTGGAATCGAACAGTAAGCGACATTTAAGATTTTCAAGATGTGATTTGGAAAATAGTGTGACAGAATCTCTCAAGAAGGTTACATGAAATCCATTTAAGTTATCTACATAGAAAGTCAACTGAGTTTTTCATCAAGAAAACTGTGATGAGAATGTGAACTAAATTAAATTATATAGTAATATTCGATAGTGAAGTCTGAAATTCCATTTACTCTAAACGTTTGCAAAAGTATAGCAATTATTCTATCAGTGAAGAAAATAGGAATGTGTGAAAATTGTTTCAGAAAACTTGATTTAAGAAACAAATCAATCTATTCAATATATGCACCTGATTTTATACTAATTTTTTTTTTAACTTATTTCAAAATGATTATTATTTTATTTAAGGGCATTTATACTGCTACGACAATAGTTTCCTTGAACCCAAAATAATTTCAGCCAGGCAAAAATTTATATTTTGAACATAATCTTTTTACCAATTTTTCTCCGTTCTTACTCCTCTTGACTTCATCCATCCATTGCAGACTTGGTTTTCATATTATTCTTTGTATTCCATTCTAAGTCTATTTTCGATATCTTTCCTTTCTTCCCTCATCCTTTTGCCCAAAGGAATATGAAATATATTACATAAATCATCTATATATAGTGGAGGGAATTTTATTCTGTATTATGTTTTTAACCCTTAAACCGCCAAAACACAAATTTCTTCTGTTAGTTATTTGAATGTGGCGGACCGTAGTGAAAACGGATTCTTGTATAACTGTTATTATTAGGTTATATTGTGTAATTAGACCCACGTTTAAGTGGTTCTTTTTGTTTTGTTTTTTTTCTGATTTATTTAAAATATTAAATTAATTGAACCAACTGATGCATCCAAAAGGATACAATAACGAATTTAAGGGTTAATGCTATTTTGAACTGAGGTACAACAACAAAGCAAATAATAGTGTTTTTTATTATATTACTGACACATTGAGTTACGTAATGGATGTATGAAGACTGTATACTTGTAATTTAATTAGAATCGATTACTTTTTAAAATGCCTAACTCGCAATTAATGTATTTTTGTGTATATTACTTGTTGTTTGCTTATTCGTTCTGTTGTTTCGCTTACTTAATTTATCAGTTGTCAAGCAATAAAAAGCCATTAGATAATATTTCACTAATGAAAGAATGGGAAGAGCCTAAACAAAACATAGGTACAAAAACTTTTTTTTATGTAAATATGAAGTCTCAGTAACAGCAGTGTTAAATGGTGTCCTATAGAACAGACATACAACCAGGTAAATAAGTTACAAATATGCAATGCAATAGTGAGAGGTGCTGTCACACATGGAGCCGGAGCATGGAAATTTAACAAAAAAAATTACAACAAAAACTTAAGGGGGACGATGGGTGAAATTTCTATTTTCTACATTTTTTGAGCTAAAGACTTGATTTTTGTACAAACATTCACTGCATGATACATAATGATGTATTTAAGTTTCATTCTTATAAGACATTTATTTTACGAATTATCTTCTTCTTCTTCCTTCCAAGTATTAGGCCAAGGCCTGTTACGATCCTATAGAAAATTTTCCCTCCAGCGTTTCGTCCTCTTGGTATATAATTATAAACAGCTTTGGGGATCCGATTTGAACTCATTCTTTCAAGATGGTGTTTCCAATTTAGTTGGTACTGTTTAATATATTCCAAAATTGGCTAGTCTTCAATTCTTTTAAGATATCGGTGTTCCTTTTCCGATCCCATCTGGTGTAACCCGCTGTTCTGCGCATGAATCTCATTTCACAAGCCGTTATTCTGCTTTCATGTTGTTTTTTTAGTGTCCATGCTTCACTACCATAGGTCAACACTGGTCTAGCCAAAGTGTTATATAAACGTAATCTGGTGTTTTTTTGTACAAGGGATGGTTTCATAACTTGATTAATAATTCCTAAACTTTTATTATAACTAGTATTTACGAATTATTAAATATTAATTATATTAAAAAAATGCATACGTTATAATTAAATGGGTTCCACAATTGCTTAGTAAAATATCTGATTTTAGCCCTATCTATATTAAACTAAACTCTATATTAAACTAAACTCAAAAATCAATTAATAATTTAAAAAAATTAAAGAAAAGTTTTAAATTGAATTCTTTTCCCATAAAACCAGATATTCTATTTGCCGGCTAACATATCATCAAAAGCCCTAAAATATTTAGAAAAACATCATGCATAGAATTCTTATAATGTGAATACAAAGGGAGAAAAAAAAGTTGTACCTCATGCGTGGAATTACAAAAAAAAAAAAAAATAATAATTGCATACATTTTATTTTTTATTTCTAAAATACTACTTCAATCATGCACTACGTTGTTACCCTTGTTTTTAGGACAACATTTCTGAATTCCATTTAATTTTGAATGTACAAAAATGCAGTGAAAATAAGTGTGGAAAAACAAGTTTAAAGATTTGCATGCAGGTGGTATTTAACTGGCGCAGCCTTTTAACTCTGACGTAATTTAGGGCACTTAAAAGCGCCATAGACCTCTGAAACTTTGCCAACATATATATTAGAGCACAGTCTATTTTTTAGTACAAAAAACAAAAAAAAAAGTCAATTTTGATCTCAAATGGTCAATTTTTCATCCATCACCGCCCTTAAGTTGATGTAAATGGATTTTTTAAGGAGGACAGCAAGTTGTTCATTATTAAAAAAATCATACGAGAAAAAAATATTATTAAATATTCAATAGTAGATTATATAAGATACAAGCAGTTAAATTGGTGTGGGCACGTACGACGAATGGAAGAAGAAAGGTTACCCAGAAAAAAAAAACATTGGAATGGAGTCTACCTAGCAGAAGAAATAAGGAAGACATGAAAACTCATGGATGCAATAAATAAAAATGGAATGAGAACAAGAGGAGTGGATGACATGAAGTGGATGGATAGGGACGTGTGGAGAGGGAAAATAAAACTTTAGACAGAAATATGTGTATACATTGAAAATTTGGATATAAATAAATGAAGTCTCCACGATCTTTCATCAGAGGGAATAAGTTACGTCAAAAAATGTCAAAATGAGATAACTGTTGTGTGATTATATCCCAAGTCTTCTGATAATTAAATAAATTGGCAGCGCAGAGCTTTTGGGTGTTAAGGTTGCCAATTTGAAGTAGAAATTCGGGACGTATTCATTTTTAAACAAGTTCAAATCTGGAACAGACATGCAGAAAGGTCCTAAATTTGAATTGGAATTTCTACATTCACCATCGTGGGCGATTATTATTTTTTAGGATGGAAAAATCCAAGGGACAAGCACTCCGGGACAGATTTTAGCCGAGAGTTCCGAGTTTGAACGTTTTAAAGCTCATAAAAGAACCACAAGCCTGAATTAATAGACCTCTATGCAAAATTTAACTGACATTTATTCCATTTAATAATAGGCCTATATTAAAAGCGCCTTATTTTCGGATGATATGTTCCGCAAATATGCTGCGAATGCAGAAACCGCGAATATGGAATGGTAATTTGTATGGGTATATAGGGGTTACGTTCCAAGGTTCCAAAATAAAATAAAAATTATCAAAATAAAATCAAGTAATAAGAGATTTTGAACAATTTTCCTTTTAGAAAGTAGAATAGATGCGTGTTATTCAATCAAAATTATTGCAACGAATGGCAAGAAACAATAAAACACTGATCGTGGCGAGGGCGGCATTTATCAACAGACATAGCGGCGCATGAAATAGAGCGGCGGCGGCTTTTAACAATGAACTTTAGGGTTAGTGACAATAAGGTTTGTTTTACTTTGATATTAATTTGTCCATTTGGTTTGAATCACTCTTTGTAAAAGCCGCCTTGAAACGTGCCTGCAGTAAAAAAAAGTTGCCAATACGTTAACAAAGGATACTAATGCTTCTAATATACCGACTGGATCCGCGAATAAATACATTTTTAGCCGCGAATACAGAAACTGTGTCGCAATTTTTTAATCCGCGATTAATGAGCTTTTACTGTACATTTAATCCTTCTAGAAGTCATTGAGTTGAATCACTGACCACGTACCGCTCACTGGCATCTGTAATAAAATAATATAATTAAATAAGCTTGGTTAAGATACCTCCCAGTGGGATCACCCGTTTTCATTAATACTGCATCTCCATTACATGGTAACACTACATGCAATTATCAAAATATTACAATATTATAGTTACAATTATGTACATTTGATAAAATTAAATGTATGTCAGTAATGGGCAAAAGGATACTCTAAGAAGAATAAGAAATCATCATCATCTACCGTCACGGTTTAGACCATTTCTGATCTGTTCCGGCTTCATATTATAGTTGCTCGTTCCATCTTTTAAACGGCCGTCCACGACTTCTATGTGCATGTGGATTGTAATTTAACATCTTATAAGGTGTCCTCTCTTCACTCATTCCACTAACATGTTCAACCATTTATTTCTATATTCTTCTATTTTTGTTATCACACTAGTTATTTGTAATTCCTCACGAATATCTTCACTCCTCCGTTTGTCCAAAAGAGTACATTCTCTCACATACCGTAGGAATTTCATCTCGGTTGCTTTCAGTCTTTTAAAACTCTTGGTGACAGTCCAGCATTCCGAGCCATACAACAGAACAGAAATAGCTAAAACTTTGTAAAACTTTAGGAGTGTTTCATTACGAATTTTCTTTGCTAATGTTCTGCTAATTGTACCGCAAATATGTTGAAACATATTAAGCTTTCCATTAATATCCCTTCAGGACATGTTGCACGTATGGGGAATGAAATACTTGCATGGAAGCTTCTTGTAGGAAAGTCAGAGGGAAAACGCCCAGTTGGTAGACCAAGAATGAAGCAGGAGAATAACATTAACTATGATTTGAGGGAAGTAGATTATACAGGAAATGATTGGAAAGCATTAGCTCAGGATAGGGTTGTATGGAGAGCTTATGTTCGCGCGGCCATGAACCTACGTTACATTTAAATTGGGATTGGTTACCCTTAAAAGTCGCTCTCGACTTGTTACCATAAATATCAACCGTTGAGTGTACAAAAAACAACTACACATATTTAATTTTAGGAAGTTATATTTTGAGGTTATTTTAATTATATTATTTTTGGTCTGGACATCTTACCTCAATATTAATGTTGATTTGTTCTTGGACATGTTTCAAAACAATTCTGTTTTATCGTCAGCTTTCTGTCTGGGAAAGCTGACGATAAAACAGAATTGTTTTGAAACATGTCCAAGAACAAATCAACATTAATATTGAGGTAAGATGTCCAGACCAAAAATAATATAACAACTACACATACCTCGCATACCTAATGTTGGCAACACTGTGAAGGAAAAAATGGAATGTTGCGGCGAGGCCAATAATTAAGTTAGGCCTATGTCATGAGAATTGGTGTATTAATTTTAACTTACATTTAATAAACTTAAACTTTTAAAAGTAGATAAGAATAATAATAAAGCAACCAATATAATATTGTAGTTAAAACATATTAATCCATCCTTGCTTTTTTCGATGTATAGATAATAATTTGCGGAATTTCAGAGTCATCGTTCAAAATTCCCTCCATATTTGATATGACATTCTAAACGGCTTCTTTTCTGTTGAATCATTCAAAGTCAACAAAATATGGATACCAGTTCTAAAAAAAAAAAACGCAGAATGCAAACCTCTACAAGAACAGTCTTCTAGACCATCAAACAGCAACCTCATTGGAGCAATGGAAGTCCCTACCGCTGACCAATCAGAAGGCAGATGTAACCTACGCACACATCGCGGCGAACGGTATAAATAGGACACAGTGGACAAATTGTCAGTCTCATTTCATTGCTGCTGGCTTCGACTCTGCTGAACGATGAACTCTGCTGAAGAAGAAAACTCTACTGGACACCGAGCGACATGGATAAAGAGGGATATTCCCTCCCGCCGACCCGCCACACCGCTAGAAAGCCCTACTACCGGAAGACCACAACACCAATAGAAACGAGGAACATGTTCGACCAACTTAACACCGACACGGAAGAAACACCACCTCCCATATTGGTTCATACCAAGGAGATAACACCATCCAAATTTGAATGTATCATTGCAGGCAACAAAGAAGAAGTATCCATGCGATACAGTCAAGGCAGACTAACCATCAGGACTACAACAAAAAGAGCTTACGAATACGCCTACAAGTACCTCAAGGAATCGAAGACTCAGTTCTACACGCACGGCTACGGCAGACCTCCGATCTTCAAGATTACAATGAAAGGACTCCCCAGCTCCATCACAATCCAAGAGATATGTGATGAACTTGTCCATCGGAAGCTGCCAATAATAGAAGTAAGAAGTATAGCACAGCACGTCATACAACAAGGAGAAAGGAAAAACGATTGAGTTACCAATCTATATCCTTACATTCAAGAAAACAAAAGATCTAAAATCAAGACTGGAAAAAGACCTCACTGAACTGTTTAGCATCCATATTCGACTAGAACCATACAAGAAACCAACTGGAGGCACACAGTGCTTCAATTGCCAGGGCTTCCGGCACATTCGGGGTTCTGCTTTAGGACAAGATGTGTGCGGTGCTCCGGAGAACATAGAGTATCTGAGTGCACCCAGAGGACACCCAAATGTTCCAACTGCAACCAGGAGCATGCAGCGAGCCATCGGCAATGCTCCGTGTTCCAGAAATACCTAAAATCGAGGCAACAACCAACACAACAAGAAATAATTAAACAAACTACATCAAGAAAACCAGCAACTACTGAAAAAAAAAACCAGAGACTACTAGAACATCAACACCAACAGAAAACACCAACTTTCCCCCACTACCAGCTACCACAAACACTAACCTAAATTCTGAGAACTTACTTCAACAAATCCTAACATTCCTGACCAAACTCCCACAAAACCCACAGCTCCTAGAATCCACTCTATCCTTAATAAATAGCCTAACAACGCCAAGACAATAAACCATAAAAAAAGAGAACTTCAACGAAAACTTTAAGACCAAAAGCTTAAGTACAACATCTCAACACCAGAGTACTTCAGATGGCAACGGCAACACAAAGAACTACGAGCTAGGAGAAGAGCATTCCCCTCGCCTTTACTAACTTCAACACAACCAAAGATAAATACTTCAAGACATGGGCCGTGACGCTAGTGATAGTCGTCGATACCATAAACAACTTATAAGAGACTGCTTGTGTCAGTCTGAAGACAACCCTTGAAAATGCAAGACGCAGTCTCTGGCGAAACGTCGGGGAACTTTAAGCCTCGAGACCATGGCCTACAGCCCGGAAATCTTCTTCAAGATCATCAAAATCTGTTCATTGTTTGCTATATTCAACGTATTTGTTAGAGAGTCAGTCACTGCAAAATAATGCTCTGACCTGTTCAGAATATTAAAATGGAGCTTTCTTTATTTTGGTAAACAGAATTCGATAATTATCGAGGTGAAACACGACTGTGATTGGTTGTTAAAACACAAATTCATTGAAATGTGATTGGTCATTGACCCCAATTTGGGGCATGAGTTAAAATGGTCTAAAATAATATATGTTGATTTATTCTAAGTTTAAAGAATAAAATAAATGTATAAGATAAAAAATAAAATATTCATGGAATACAAGTATGTGGGTGTATTCAGAGAAACAATAAATTTGTATAGCAATAGTGTTTATTTTATTAATAAACAGCTCAGGATATCCGTGATACCTTTTTCCTTTCCCAACTTTCAGTTTACTAAAATATTTTCAATTTACGTACCTTTCAGCAGACCTCTTAACATAGGTTACCTATTATTTTGTTGTATACAGAGTGGATTATAGGATGAGTGTATTTTTATATATTGGTGTAGTGTAAAGTGTGTTCTATTAGGATTAATGATAAAAAAGGGAATAAAGTGAAACCCGGTGCCGGCATGTAGCCCACTTCTATCGAAAAATATCAAGGGGGCCTCCAGGCTTTACATTCCTATCTGGTGAACGAATCAGTATGAACACCACCACATGCATTCTCAATATCCATCCATCCATAGTAATTCTGCCCGAGGGCAGGTCTTTCACTGCAGTCATAGCATTTTCATGCTATGCTTTGCAGCTTTACTAGGTAATTATAGGTGTGGTAGCTTCCCGTTGCTTTCCACACCGGTGAAGGATGATGATGTTGATGATGGCCATATGATTTCGGGGACCGTTGGGCCTTGAAATTTTCCTGACATTTGTCTTACAGGTGAGGAAAAACCCCGATAAAAACCTCACCCAGAAAAACTTCCCCGACCGGGATTGAACCCGGGCCCGCTGCGTGACAAGGCACAGCACGCTACCTCGAGACCACAGCGGTGGACATTCTCAATATATTAACTGGAATTTATTATTTAATGGAAGAATCTGATGCACAATCTAGCAGATTAAAATGTTACATTATCACTCCCGTCGGCCTCGGTGGATTAGTGATTATGCTCGATGCCCCTGGTCCTGAGGAACGCGGGTTCAAACCCGGTCGGGGTCAATAACTTTTTTAGGATGGAAAAATGCAATGAGAAAGTTCTCCGGGAGAGACATTAAGCCGTGGGTCCCGAGTCTGAATATTTTTCAGGCTCGTAAAATAACCTTAAAACTGAATAAAGAGGCATCTATTGAAATTTTACGGACCTTAAGTATTAACAGTAATCTAACAAGAGGTTTGTGTTTTTTTTTTAAAGTCACGAGCGACAAAGTCTCGAGTGTTTTGTCTATTTTCAGGCTCGTAAAATAACCTTAAAACTGAATAAAGAGGCATCTATGAAATTTTACGGACCTTAAGTATTAACAGTAATCTAACAAGAGGTTGTGTTTTTTTTTAAAGTCACGAGCGACAAGTCTCGAGTGTTTTGTCTAAAGAAAAACTCAACCTAGCGTTGGATTTGGAGTGACTATTTAGCGAATAATACATCAGAAGCTAAAAACAATTATAATGTTTAACATTTACAAAACAACTGGAAATCTCACGTACGAAGAATGAGCAGAACAAGAATACCACGTCAGATCTTAAATTACCAGCCACCAGGCAAGAGATCTTTGGGCAGATCCTCGAAACGTTGGATTGAGACCGTAACAGACCACTAGGTCTATCACATGAAAGGAGGAAGAAGAAGAATATTTACAAAACGTGAAGTTATCAATCCGAGCTTACTTTCGGGCGATTTTTAAGCCGGCTGCAGAGTTATAAATAGCATATCTTTACTGTTAAATCTCTTTGGGCTTGGGGAAAAATCAATAACAATGAGAAATAACAATGAGAAATAACTATTAACAATAATGCAGATTCATTATAAACTAACTACCTCACTCACTGGCACTATCAAACCCGTAGGTTCATGGCCGCGCGGAAATAAGCTCTCCATAGATCCATATCCTGAGCTAAATGTTTTCCAATCATCCCCTGTATAATCTACTGCCCTCAAATCATAGTTAATGTTATTCTCCCATCTCATTCTTGGTCTACCAGCTGGGCGTTTTCCCTCTGGGTTTTCTCCAAGAAACTTCCATGCACATGCAGATTCATTATATGAGAATTAATAATTTTTCGGAGCAACACAACTAACTTTTTTGGTAATTTTTTAAGTAGTTTTCTTTTGGCATTTCTTACTGTACCATGTCAATCGTACGTTGTTGAATCGATATCCTTGTTAAAGAAGTTAATTTGCAGTGATATCTCTCATTAGTAAAGTGAGTAAAGTGATCCCACGACAGGCCTCAGGAGGGCCCTTGGAGTAGTAGGAGGTTAAGGCTCCCACTTTTTCTAGACAATCGGCACTTTATGTCAGCCGGGTTGTCAGCCCTGCGTGACGGCCGCCTTTACCCCAGAACAAGCGTCTGGTACTCATTCCGTTAGAGGCTGAGTCGACCCCAGGGCCATAGTGCCGCCAGAGGGTTTGGGTCAGTTTAAAAGTCCTGACCCCAACGGGACTTGAACCCTCGACCCTCCGGCTTGTAGCTAAGTGCCTTAACCACTACGCTACGGCGTGCCCCGATATCTCTCATAAGAGGAGGAAGAGGCAAAATTATCGGTGTATGCGATAAATAGCCCTAGTAATAGGATAGTTGCCTACTAGAGGTCTCATTGTATCTATATGTTGACCGCACATTATCGCCTCACTATGATGCTTGTCCGTTCATATAAAAGCGGGTGCCGCGCAACAATGCTTGACAATGATTAACATGTGGAATTATTATAGTGGCGGTAGTTGGCATCGTTGTATTTAATTATATTTCATTACTAGCTAATACCCGGCGTGCGCTGCTACTCCTAAGTAAATGTTAATGTGTTTTTACCACCAGCCTTGCGCTGCTATGCTTGCCCGGGAATCAGCTTGTCACAATCTTCTTGGCATCAATAAAAGACAAAAATGGTTATTGTGAGTTATCCGTAAAAGATAAACATATGCTGTCCCGGACTTTTTTTGTAGATTTTTTTGAGATATTCAATTCTGTGTACAATAATTTGGTGTATTTGTTATGGTTTAGGCAGCGTAAGCGATTTAAGCGTCAAAAATAGGGACTTTATTTCATGTTTTTCATTATAAAGAGTGATTTTTTGGGGTGAAGAGGATGAGAGTATTACAACTCTCTTATAGCCTATGTTCATCCCCGGAATCTCCTGAACATTTTTAAAAAAGCCCCATCACAATCGGATGAACGGTATGGTAGAGCACGCTTGCCCGGGAATTTACTTATCCCGATCATCTTGGAATCAATGAAAGACAAAAATGGTTATTGTGAGTTATCTGTAAAATATAAACATATGCTGTCGCGGACTTTTTGTTAGAGTTTTTTTGTGATATTCAATTCTGTATAGCCTACATTAATTTGGCGTATTTGTTGTGGTTTAGGCAGCGTAAGCCATTTAATCGTCAAAATAGGGACTTTATTTCACGTTTTTCGCTACAAAGGGTGGTTTTTAGGGGTGTGAAAGGATTGAATATCACAACTATCTTATAGTCTATGTTCATCCCGAGAATCTCCTGAACATTTTGCAAAAAAAATCACAATCGGATAAACGGTATGGCCGCGCATAAAGTACCAAGAAACAAACAAACAAACATTCATTTTTATATATTAGCAGTCTTACTAATAAAAATCTCTTACACAGGCTTTCATCAGTTGTTTAATAATACAATACATAAGCCTTATGTAGATCACGTATAATTTCCTTACTAATAAACGTTGTGCCGGAGCTATATAACAAAACAACCGTTACACGCAATACGTCACATATTCGTGATCATAATGACGTCAGAACAATATTACGCGCAGTTTGTAACAGAAATAAAACATCAACAACTAGTGATTAATTGTGTAAGAAATGAATATGGATAAGAATTACTAAGATTCCCTAATTGGGGAGGTACGGAAAAAATAAGTGTGTTTTAATTTATATACATTTCCCTTTACGCTATGTCAAATATATCGTAGAATTGGGTTCACAGATAATGTGCTGCCATCTAACGTCAAGAATTTCGAACAATTCTTGGAAACTAATATAGTTTTTCCATTACTTTTCAATTATATGCAGTGTTTTAAGATGCGTTAGAAAACGTTCAAAATAGTAGGAAATGTTACCGACAACAGAATAACGTTTTAAGCGAAAAAAAAGTACTGTAATATGATCGGGAATCGAACCTGCGACCTCACGGACCGTAATCAGAAGTTCTAACCACAAGACTATCAAGCTAACATTGTTGCTTGCTGCAATAATAGTACCTCTATAATTAAATACAGTTTATATCGGTAGGCCTATGTGTGTTATGTATTAAAGATGCAAGAAAGTTTTCTTAAAATAATATTATGAAGCATTTAAACTACATTCAGGTTAAATCTTGTCTACAGTAATTATTGTAGAACATATTTTTTGTGAATCAATATTCAATTTTAAAATATCGTTAGGCTTAATCGAGAATGAGTGTAACGAAAGGCATTTTATGATACCTTATTTTCCTACCCAGAGCTTTATTAATATTATTTATGTCCTGTGCATCCATCAAACAGTCGTTAAAGGGTTGCATTTTGGGTTAAATTTAGGGAAACTTTCATCAATATCATAAGAAAACAATCAGTTGATCTTGAAGTCCGACATTTTGTCTAGTTATACAATACTTAAACAAGGCTGGAGGTATGTATAACGATTCCCATGTAAAGTTGTACACGTCTCATACACTGATCAGCTAATACAGTGTTTATTAGTATGAATTTTCAACTGAGATGTGTATAAACCTTGTATAAAAGTTATATATGGATTATTAGTAAGAGGGTAGATGTAAAACAGCTGCGGGGAAACAAAGCAAGCCGCTGGACCACCATCATAGTGAGGCGATAATACCATTCATGGATCTGTACGAAAATGTGCGTAACTAAATGTATTTGGTCTAGTTAGGAACTACTAATAAAGAGAGGTTAAGGCACATCATTGGACTGTTAGACCATTATAGAATTTTATTATTTTGAGAATTTTCCTCATCATTGAGGGTTTTCTCCAACCAATCTTAGTAATTAACACGAACTAAATAAATAAATATAAATGACTACGGACTTATAGACCATTAGTCTGCAACAAACATTCACAATTTTCCTTTACACTGCTACGAACGGGTATATCCGTTGGCAAAGAAAATGCTTGCTGTGCATGGGTGTGTATATCCAATCTCAACTCCAAACGCCTGCTAGGTATATAATACGTATTGCATTGCTTTCAAACTAAGCAGGCATATACTGCCATCTCCTAGGAACCTAAATAAACTTTTTCCATATTCTCCCTTCATTGAGCAAGGAGGATTTTAAAGGCTGGAAATATCTCAGCAGTGAAAAGGTTGATTAAATTTCTCCATCATGTTCTCTGTCTCTGTGTCTTCATCTGTTACACCAAATTTCCACATTGAATTTTGAATGTTGTTCTTGCAGGTTGTTCTTGGTCTTCCTTTTCTGTCCCTTCTTTCAATTTTCCATGCATAGACGGCCTTTGGTACTCTTCCATCCTGCATTCTTCTTACGTGTCCATACCATTTTAGCCTTTAGTGTTCAATCTCATCCACTATATTTCTTTCTGCATTCATCCATTTTCTAATTTCTGTATTTCTAATTTGTTCCAGTCTGGATTTTCTGGCAGCCCTTCTCCAAAAATCCATTTCAACTGAAGTTATTCTGTTGACATGTTGTTGTGTCATTGTCCAGACTTCCGATCTATGTAACATTATACTTTCTAGGTTGGATTTATAAATAAGTTGTTTTGTTCTGTTAATGATGTTTTTACTCCATAGTATAGAGTTTAACATTCCTATGGTTTTTCTTCCATTACTAATCCTTTTTGCTGTTTCTTTGTTTGATGTTCCATCTTTCTCTATAATTGATCCCAAATAACAGACACTATCGCTCTTCTTTATCTTTACCCCATCAATATATAATTCATCTGAGTCATTTGTTAAATACTCTGTTTTGTTTTTGTTGATTTCAAACCCCATTTCTGATATGTTGTTGACAGCTGATTACACATATAATTTTCATCTTCTCCATCCTGGGTTATAATTATCTGATCGTCGGCAAAAAGTAAGTGTTGTAGATATCTTCTTTCTGTTAATTCTAGTCCCATTTTTGCACACTCACGTGACCATTCTACTAAACAGATGCCTATATATTTTTTTTTAAACAGTGTTGGTGACTTCGGGCATCCTTGTAACAATCCTTTACTAGTTTCAAAAGGTTCTGATAACTGAGACCCCATTTTAATTTGACATATATTGTTCTTATATATTTCTTGTATTAGTTGAATTAGGGATTCATCGATCCATTATGGATACACAGAAATTACCAGCCCTCCTGGCGCCGAGATTGAAAGTTTTACAATTAAAATTTGAACGCGGGCGCCCTAGTTAGATAACACGCAATGTATCCACACGTGCTAACATGGCGAACATACTCATTTAGAAATTATTAATTACACTGGTCAACATGATTTTTATCTCATGACTACCAATCGTTGTACTTAATGCAGTTTTTTTTATCGTGTTTTCAAATATGTATTCGGAATTTCTCCATCACCCACAGTTTTTTTTATTTCAGTTTCAATTAATGGATTTAAATAATTTTTTTTAATAACCGTTTTTCCGTCCAATTGTCCACTGAGCGATGAGCACGGGGAACACTTTCACCAGGATATTTCAGCTATGGAAAAGAGATATCAAGGCAAATGGAATCCTAATATGCTGGCCGATTATTGTTGGACCATCAAGAGGAATGCTCCAGAGGTGAAATATAGCAGAAAATCGTCATTTCTAACTTTCTAGGTGAGTCCGAATGTTCGAATATTGTGTAGTTACGATTGTAGAAAATATTAAAGTGTTTGAAATTTAAAAAAATATCTGTCTCTCGGAAACCTTGCGTGATGGAGAAAAACTGATATCATATTTGAATTGAGGAGAAAAAATACTATCAGAATCACATATTTTTCTTTCTGACACAAGAAACATTTTTTTTGTTGGTCAGTATTATTTTGTATTTAACTTATGTCTTCCCTCAACCGAGAACGTAATAATTTATTTTGACTATTTAACTCATGCCCCAAATGGCAGTCAATGACCAATCACATTTCAATGAATTTTGATTTACAACCAATCACAGTCTTTTTCACATCAATTTAATCACTTTAATTTTATCAAGTGGTTCCCAGATTGTGTATATATATATATATATATATATATATATATATATATATAGTTCACGAATGTAACCAGACTCTGCTTATGTTATGAGTTATTAAATATTATATTTAAAAAAAATTGCATACAATATGATTAAATGGGTTCCACAATTTTGTAGTAATATGTCTGATTTTTTTACAAGACCCCTAAAATATTTAGAAAAATATCATGCATTAGAATTCTTATAATGTGAATACAAAGGGAGAAAAAATGTACCTCATGCGTGGAATTACAAAAAAAAAATAATAATTGAGCACATTGTATTTTTTATTTCATAAAATTCTACTTCAATCATGAAATCCAAGCACTACTTTGTTACCCATTATTTTTAGGACATGCAGTAAAAATTTGAACCTTCTAGGACAAAAGTTCTGAATTTCTTTCAATTTTGAATGTACAAAAATGCAGTGGAAATAAAAGTGTGGAAAAACAAGTTTAAACATTTGCATGCAGGTAGTATTTAACTGGCGCAGCCTTTTAACTCTGACGTAATTTAGGGAACGTAGAAGCGCCATAGGCCTCTGAAACTTTGCCAACATATACATTAGAGTACAGGCTATTTTTTAGTACAAAAAACAAAACAAAAACTCATTTTTGATCTCAAATGGTCAATTTTTCGTCCATCACCTTCCTTAATCATATCCTCGCTTCTGTAAAACCGCTTCCCAACCTCGAATTGTAAAATACTACGGAGGGTTGTTTTCGATCTCTGATAATGATTTGCCAAGTAGATTGTGACGTTAGAGTGTGAGTCATCAGGACAGGAGTGTGCGAGGTGATCAAACCAGTCAGTGTCCTGCTTCTGTTACACTCGCACACGTGTTGCTCTCATAATGCCTAAGCAGATAGATCTGTTTTGGGAAGGGTATATTACTGCCCTTTCCGACGCTAATTATAGTTATTCCGCGATTATTGAGGCTTGCAAAAAACATAATTGTGTGGTGTCAAAGTGTGGAATTAGCTCATTGCTTAATAAAAAGGGAAGGGGTTGCTTGGGATTAATTCCAAAATGAAAAAAAATGGGCAAATCCACGACCTGCTACTACTCACACCCCAGATGTAATCAGAAAGGTCAAGGCCCTTATCTCTGGTGGTAACCCTGCTACACAAAGGGTGATTGCGAACAGATTGGGAATATCCCTTAAAACTGGTAAACACCATATTAAACAAAGATTTAAACATGGAGAAGCGCCACAATAGCAGGGTTCATAAATTGTTGCCACGTCACATTGCCGAACGCCGCAACCAACAGCAGGAAACTCTATGAAAAGCACCTGACAGGAGAAAAATGGAAATTTTTGGTCATACTTGATGAAGCATGTGTTTATCTAGGAGACTGCAACAAACCGCAGGCAATTTACTATAGAGAAAGGGGTGAAAAAAAATTCAAAAGTGGTATGCCGAATGCAGAGAAAGTTTCCCCAATGGAGTTATGGTCATCGCAGGATATTGCTACAATGGAAAACTGACTGTTAGTAGAGTAGCTAAAAAGGCCAAAATCAACTCCCAGTACTACCAGGAAGAAGTTCTCACCCCAATTTACCGGACCAAAATCCCAGCTCTCTATGGTACAAACAAAAACCTAGTCTGGGTGCACCAAAACAAGGCCTCCAGTCACACTTCGGGTTCAACTCTGGCATTCCTGGAGAGAATGGAGCAAGAAACTGAAATACATGCTATTCCATTCAGCAACATCCCAGTGAAGTCTCCTGATGCATCACCGATGGAATTTTGTGCCTTTGGACTCTTCAAAAGGGCACTGGGAAACAGATGTCCTAGAACAATAGACAGTCTCTGGAAAGTGTGTAAAGGGGAGTGGGAACTTCTAGACATGGCTTTGCTGTGTAAGAGTTTTCTGCAGTGGAAACTCCGATGTCAAGCCACAGCTCGGGTGAAGGGCCATCAAATAGAGCATGATCGATGGTGGAGACACAGCTTTTCTTAAGGAAAAACTTAAAAAACATTTGTTATCAGAGATCAGAAACAACCCTCCGTATAAAAAGTGTCCGGCGTGACACGAGTGAATATTACGGCTGTTAACATATGTCTCATCATCAACGAGACATTTCACTGAACAGGAGAAGAGATTGTTGATCAACAACCAGCAAATTGTTGTATTATATGACCAGACTAATTTTTATGACCACAATCTACTTGCGAAATGACCGCACAATCTATAGCTTAGATTTCACTTTGTGTTTCTACCGGATTTACAAAGCACATTTCACTAGCATTAAAATTTTCAATTAAGGTAAAGTAAAATTTACAAAATCTTCTTCTTCTTCTTCATTTCACAGCCTAAGCAAGTTGCCTGTTCTGCCCCACAATTGTTTCGTCCATCTTTTCACTGGCCTTCCTACATCCTTGATCCTCTTGGCTTGTAGTTAAATACAAATTTGGTAATATTGTTACATTCATTCCTTTTTATATGTCTAAACTGTATCTAATATATAAAAACGAATGTTTGTTTTGATGACCAGAATACAGACATATTATCTAACTGCACACACTATTTTACCCGTCTACAACGAGAAGCCATCGAAATATTCAAACATAAAAACAGTTTCAATAGAAAAGAAGAATCATTAAAAGTCAACAAAGTATGGATACCGGTTCTAAAAAACGCAAAATATAAACTCTACAAGTACAGTCGACAAGACTATTAAACAGCAATCTCAGTGGAACAATGGAAGACCCTACCGCTGACCAATCAGAAGGCAGAGAGAACGTACAGTCCACTAGACCATCAAACAGCAATCTCATTGGAGCAATGGAAGTCCCTAACGCTGATCATCAGAAGGCAGATACAACTTACGAACACATCGCGGAGAACGTATAAATAGGACAGACAGCGGACAGAATTGCCAGTCTCAAGACAACCCTTGAGGATGCCAGACGCAGTCTTTGGCGAAACGTCGGGGAACTACAAGCCTCACGACCACGGCCTACAGCCCGAAAACCTTCATCAAGTCATCATAGCAACTCCGGCCGTGAAAGTCTACGTCAATACACGAATGTTTGTTTGTTTATTTGTTGGTACTTTTTGCGCGGCCATATCGTTGATCCGATTGTGATGGGTTAATTTGCAAAATGTTCAGGAGATTCCCGGGATGAACATAGGCTATAAGAGAATTTAGATACTCAACTCCTACACCCTTAAGAAAACACCCTTTGTAGTGAAAAACGTGAAAAAGTCCCTATTTTTTACCTTTAAATGGCTTATGCTGCCTAAACCATAACAAATTCACAAAATTAATGTACACAGAATTGAATATCTAAAATAAAAATCTAAAAAAAGTCCGCGACAGCACATGTTTATCTTTTACAGATAACACCACACTAGCTATTTTTTCTTTCATTGATGCCAAGGAGATCGGAATAAGTAGATTCCCGGGCAAGTACAGCAGCGCACGGCGGGTGTTCTTTTATGGATAACTCAAAATAACGAGTGTAGTTTTTCAGCTCATTTATGCCAAGTACATCGGGAAGCGTGGATTCTCGGGAAACGCCGGGCAATCAGCACGGGGTATCTAAGTGTAATAACGACATAAATTTATATTTATTTTCCTTTTACTCATTCAACTAAATACAAAACACATTATCATTTATTTAGGTGTAGCTGCGCACGCCGGGTATTAGCTAATATTCTCTATATTCTCTATACTCTATTTTCTTTGATTTTTTCATGTTGTAAGCCCTTGTGTCTCTCAACGTTACTTAGGCGTTCTTCCCCTACATGGGAGAAATTCAACCATACTAATTTAGCTATGGTAGGCCTATACTTGTTTTCGTCTGGATGTCACTGAATGTTTCAATTCCTTCTGGATTTTTTCGTGTTGAGACTTGAAAGTAGTGTTGAAGTTCCTTAGGACAGGTTACTGGCCCGATGCTAAGTAGTCCAGTAGTAGGGCTGCTACCTTTTAGTCTCTGGACAGACATTAGGATACCGCATTTACTCAGTACCCGATGGAACGGTTATACCGCCGTGACTCGGTCCTCAGAGCCTCGTTTGTGAAAACGAGTTGTACCACGAGAAGGTGAGGATGAGAATTGGGTAGGAGAGGTTATACACACGTCACTACCCCTTACAACGTCCACTCAAAAGACTTTTGAATGGTGTTTCTCTTGAGGCCGAAACAGGTCAACAAATGGCCTAAATTCGTGAATGTAGTATAATGATGATGCTGATGTCACTGAATGGCCTGGGGTCACCTTCCGCCCCATAGTGACATCTAGGTAGCCAAAATAGTACTAGGACGGGAAAATTCGGTAAATTTAGCTTAGAGGCATTTTTTATTCAAGCTTAAGGATCTTTATCGAGCCTTGATAATCTTTAGACTCGGGACCCACGGCTTGAAGTCCCTCCCGGAGGACTTACTTCTTGGAGTTTACCTTCCTAAAAAAAATCCATCAACCCCGGCCGGGTTTGAACCGCGACCTTCGGTACCAGAGGCAAGGTGATTTTTTATTCTATGGATGTCTTGGATATCACCACGTGATCGTCTGCAAAAAGTAAAGTGTCTAATAAAATTACGTTAATTTAAAAAATTTCGGTTAAAACATTTTGCCAATTCTGTATGGCATCGTATATATATATATATATATATATATATATATATATATATATATATATATATATATAAAATTATTGGCGGAATTGGGCATCCCAGTTTTACTCCGCAGTTAATTGTCGCTGTTTTATTGTTTTGTGTTTTATGACCCATTCTAATTAATATTTTATTATTCACATATCCATCCATCCATAGTAATTCTGCCCGAGGGCAGGTCTTTCACTGCAATCATAGCATTTTCATGCTATGCTTTACAGCTTTACTAGGGAATTATAGGTGTGGTAGCTTCCCGTTACTTTCCACTCCGATGAAGGATGATAATGATAAGGATAATTATGATGGCCGGATGATTTTCGGGGACCGTTGGGCCCTTATAAGCTTCCTGACATTTGTCCTACAGGTGAGAAAAAAACGCGAAAAAACTCACCCAGGAGCCTGTTCCCACCGGGAATGGAACTCGGGTTCGCTGCGTGACAAAGCAGCACGCTACCTCGAGACCATAGCGGTGGACATATTTACATATAAACTTTCAAATAATATTTGCTAAATGTTGTGGAATGCCTCTATTTATTATTATATTCCATAATTTATTTATTTTCACCCTCATAAAAGCCTTCTCAGAATCAATAAACGCCATATATGTTGATAAGTTATGTTCTCTATGTTTTCCTATAAATGCTATATATATATATATATATATATATAGTCTGAACAAGATCTTCCTTTTCTAAAACCGTTTTGAATTTCTGATTGCATACTTTCAATAATAATATTAAGACGACGTTTTCAGATGGAGGCGTAGATCTTATAAGATTATTTAGAAGACTTTTCTCTCGATAAAGGTAGCGTGCTGTCTTGTCAAGCAGCGGGCCCGGGTTCGATCTCCAGTCGGGGCAGTTTTCTGGGTGAGGTTTTTATCGGGGTTTTTCCTCACCTGTAAGACAAATGTCAGGAAAACTTTAAGGCCCAACGGTCCCCGAAATCATATGGCCATCACCATCATCATCCTTATCATTATCATCATGATCACCATCATCATCCTTCACCAGTGTGGAAAGCAACGAGAAGCTACCGAAATCATATGGGCATCATCCTTATCATTATCATCATCATCATCATCCTTCACCGGTGTGGAAAACATCGGGAAGCTACCGCACCTACAATTCCCTAGTAAAGCTGCAAGCATAGCATGAAAATGCTATGATTGCAGTGAAGGACCTGCCTTCGGGCAGAATTACTATGGATGGATCCCTCGATAATTATTACATTCATATCTGTTACCTTTTTTTAAATATTTAATGAATTTTTGCTATCTTCCATTCTTCTGAACATGTCCAAACTTCTAACAGATAGGTATTGAATAAACCTAAAAGGCGTAAAATTAGGGGCAATACCGGTATGCATACCGTATTTGATTAATTCATTATACATTTCACCTGTTTCGGGTATTTTCTTACTCCGACAAGAGCTTATTATAATTAACAATTCATCTAATACAATGGGGTCTACATTCGCACCGGTCTGTGCTTGTAGTCTGTCATCATTATTTATTTCTTCAGCCTTGGAAATATATAAGGCTATTAACCCGGCTGAACGCTTATAAAGGGAAATGCTGCAACTATAGCGTAAAAGTTGTAAGTTGGCAGGATTTCTGCTATCCTTGTCTAGAGAACTGTTCTTCCACCCTTCGCTAGACAGCTGAGTGACATGTGTACTATAATGGGCTACCCTTGTAAAATTACTTAGGAATGCTAGAAAAACTCCACCCCCACTTTCGCCCAGTCACTTTTGTTCGCGTATTTTTTGTCAGTGGCGACTGTTTCAGAGTTCGTTTGTAGTTTGTGAGATATTATATTAGTGTAAAATTAGTCTTTAGAAGAAGGGAATGCCACCACTGATCTATGTTCACTGCAGGGAGTGTCCGCCCTACCGCTGTCACCGTGAAGAGATATGTGTATGAGTGAGAAAGAAGATGGTGAGTACTCTCTTTCTCTTTCTAAAATATTCTAGACACTTTAGCCCTCACGGACTCTAATAATGATACACTTCGACTACTGCGACATATTACTGACTAATCTGACAACTGATCTATCTGACAGACTACAGCGTGCTCATAATGCGTGTATTCGATTTATATTCAATCTCCGTCGTTATGACCACGTGTCTCCTTCATTTCAGGCCTTATCATGGCTACGCCTAAATGACAGAAGAACTTTACATTCACATACCTTACTATTCCAAATTCTGCACACATATTTACCAACTTATTTAACAACACGTTTTCAACATTTATCGGTTCATCACAATTTAGGAACAAGATCACAAGACTCTTCTTTACTTTTGATACCACAACACAGGACCTGTCTGTACTCTGAATCTTACACAATATCTATGGCTAGAGCATGGAACTCACTTCCCAGTCATGTCAGGGACTGTCAATCGCTATCATTATTTAATCCAAATTAACTGATATCTTAAGTTTCGACACAATGAAAACATTAACTGCCTGACACCTATATAGAGCATTCCATTAATAATCATGTAGGAAGCTACTTACTTTATTTTATATCATTTTAATTTTATTATATTCTATGTTTTTGTTAGTATTAGCTAGTATTAGATCACATCATCATTGTATTTTGTTTAGTCTGTGTTTTAATAATATCTTAAAATTGTAATATGTATGTAATTTTTGTATAATTTTACTATTCGCTGGTTGAGTGGAAGAGAAGGCCTTATGGCCTTAACTCTGCCAGCTAAAATAAATTATTATTATTATTATTATTTATTATTATTATTATTATTATTATTATTATTATTATTATTATTATTATTATTATTTATTATTATATGCAGTTGAGTAACTCTTGACAGGCGTGTTCTCGTCACGGGGGTGAACACTAATTACTAGTGACGAAGTCCTGTCAAGGACACTCTCGGGGTATAACGGATGATGACCTCAACGGAGAGTGCAACTCGCGGAAGAGGCACCTATTCTTCAAGGGACAAATATAAAGACCCATCTCCAGTGTAACAAAGGGAAACTTCTCAACGGTCAGCAGAGCGGATGAGGTACCCTTTTTGTTAGGGTCCGTAAAACAGACGGCTTGATATCGAGTCGTAGATGACAGCACCATCAGATATCTTACCCTGGGAGATGGCAGTAACGACTCTAGGGGAGATCAACGCATACATTCAAGTCTCATGATAAAAAATACCGGTAGATTCAACCTTTGACAACAAAAGCAAATTAATTTATATTACTGATAATTATTTTTATAAGATAAGAATTAAATTAAAATGCACCTGTTGGCAGGTGCCGTCGTCCTCAACTTTGTTAAAATGATGCATTATTTTAACAAAGTTGAGGACGACGCGACGGCACCTGCAAACAGGCACATTTTAAATTAATTTTTTATCTTATGACTAATTCACTTCAACGGAATTTGATATGAATTTTATTAGTATTGAATTATTTTTTACCCATATGATATATTCCAAACAACACGCACACACTATTGAGTACACTAAGAAATTAGGACTGGAAGTAAACATCAATAAAACTAAATATAATCGCGTAGAAATACGTTATTTAATGGAAATGGACAGCTAATGACAAATGAGGGGAATTTTGAGAAAGTGGCTGAATTCAAATACCTTGGAACAATAATCACAAATCGGAATGAGATGCACAAAGAAATTAAACACAGGCTCAGTTCTGGAAATGCATGCTATTATGCATTGCAGAGACTCTTGATGTCCCTACCCCTTTCAAAAAACGTTAAACTGAAAATGTATAAAACTATTATTTTACCAGTTATATGGGTGAGAAACATGGATTCTTACTTCAAAGGAGGAAATGAGATTACGAGTATTTGAGAATAAAGTTCTTAGGAAAATTTTTGGACCAAAGAGAGATAAACAGACACGTGAATGGAGAAGACTACATAACAATGAACTACATGGTCTTTATGGGAAGCCAGATATAATAAGAACAGTTAAGTCGCATAGACTGCGATGGGCAGGACATGTTGAACGTATGGGGAATGAAAGACGTGCATGGAAGCTTCTTGTAGGAAAGCCAGAAGGAAAACGCCCAGTCGGTAGACCAAGAAGGAGGTGGGAGAATAACATTAACTATGATTTGAGGGAAGTAGATTATACAGGGAATGACTGGAAATCATTAGCTCAGGTTAGGAATGTACGGAGAGCTTATGTCCGCGCGGCCATGAACCTACGGGTTCGATAGTGTCAGTGAGTAAGTAAGTAATGATATATTCCAAATAACAGTCTCCGGGAATTTTTACCTAGTGGAACCCATGTTCGCGTTTCTTGACGGATGTTTTTACGATGAAATATCGTCACTCTCTCGACCAAGCTACTTTTTCTTCTTTTGGCTTGGCTTTGACTATTGGTTTAAATTATGAAATTCAATAACAGTATTTAAGAAAATAATGGAAATGGGTTATAATCTACTTTAATGCTGGAGAAAACTTAGAAATATTTTCACTTTTTTTTTTAGTAAACACTTTTTAAATTCTACATGACCGAATCTCGGACAGATCAGTTTCTAACCAGTCTCACCGATGCACGATGTAGAATATATTTACAAAAAACTGCACGTTATACCGGTTATATTTCTTAATCTAATAATTAATAGAAAATTCTGTCCTGGTTTCATTTAATATAATTTTAATAAAAAAATGTGTTGTTTGAACCGGATTGGCAACATTTTGCGGTAATGATGTGTGAATTGAAGGAGAATCTTGAATTTGTGTGACATTGAAAGTTGTTTTTAAAATTCATGTTTAAAACGAGTCTCAGGTCCAAAAACTGGTCGGTGTGTTCTAGTTTTTTATGTTGTATTCCTGAAACGTAGAGTGCATCAAAAGTACAGACTTTCACTTGTTTTATACACTCTCTGGATGTTTGCATTGGCTTGAGTTTAACATTTGCCCTTTCCGCATGGGAAATTGCTTAGGTTCGCTGATGTGCCTTCAAGAACTTATACATCATTACTGTATATTTGAAATTGATTTTTAAGAGGATCTGCATGATGCTCTAAATTATTACTTACTTTTTATTTTTGAGGGCCTCTCCACTTTTCAGCGGTTACCCTGTATTCCCATTCGGCCATTCTTGCCGATCACGCCATTCATCCTCCTCCAGACCTCGGTCGTTCATCAATCTATGGATCTCTCCTCTCCAAGTTGTTCTTGGCCTGCCCCGTTTCCTTCTACCAGAAGGTGACCATTCCAAAAGAGTTTTGGGCCACCTATCATCCTCCATTCTCCTGACATGGCCATATCACTGAAGAGCTCGTCTTTCGATCCTTTCCACCACTGTTTCCTCCATATCCATCATCTGCCTCACTTCTTCATTTCTTCATCTTTCCAACCTGGACACCCTGGCACTGCGTCTTATTCTATCCATCTCCACTGCCAAGATCCTAGTTTTTTGTCCCTCTACCAAAGTCCATCCCTCAGCACCATACGTCATTATACTTTCCACAACAGACTTCAAAATCCTCTTCTTCGTGTGGTTTGACATGGTCCTACTCCACAGTACTCCATTCAACATTTTTATGGCTCTTCGTGCTTGTACTAACCTGCTATCTACTTCAGCTTTACAACTCCCTGATTCATCAATAAGTGATCCCAAATATTTAAATTTTTTAACAGCTCTAATAATTCTTTGGGATAGGGATATATCTCGTCCACTTCCTCCTACTACAAGATATTCAGTTTTTTCCATGTTTACTCTTAATCCTCCTATTTCAAAAGCATTTACAAGTTTTCTCATCATGTATTTCACATCCTCACGACTGTGAGCTATCAACACTCGATCGTCTGCAAATAATAAGGAATGTACTGTGCCACCTTGGACTGGTACTCCCATGCCTCCACAATATCTATTCCACTGCTCAAATATATGTGGATGTATATTTTGAACAGAATTCTCTAAATTATACAGGATCAGAAACAGTATTATGAGAAAAAAATAGCTTAAATGAATCAATTACACAGTTTGTGGGAAATAAACAATTAAAATGGTTTGTGGACATGTGAAGAGGATGAATGAAGATAAATTTGTTATGAATTTAATGAAGGACAGGAGACTGAAGGATGGTGGCTGGAAGGATAGAGAAGAATGGAGGAAGAAAAAAAGTCTATTGGACATAGGAAGATGTTGTATACATTTAAATGTTAAATAAATATTTGCAAATAAGAGAAAAGAAAACAGGAGATAGTAGATCATTGTAGACGTATTGTTGAGACGGTCTTAACAGGCCATAGAACCGATGAAGATGTTGATACAAAAAAATAAATAATAGTTTTAAAAAACTAAAACAACACGCTTTATTAGAAAACCGAACTAAAAAATGAAAAATAATTTTAATTTCCAACACGCTTGGGATAAAATTAAAGTGGCCAACAAAAAAATCATCTCCAACACATATAGAGTAAAACTAGAGTTATCAACAAATAGAAAATAATTTTACCATCAAAAGCGTGGGGTGCTTTTTATCAATTAATATATTGATAATAAACAGATATTGGTAAAAGTAAAGTCTCTAAGAAAAAATGCAAAACTCATAAAAAGCACCGCACGCTTTTGATGGTAAAATTATTTTCTTTTGATGGTAACTCTAGTTTTATTTATATGAGTTGCAGATGATATTTTTGTTGACCACTTTAATTTTATCCCAAGCGTGTTGGAAATTAAAATTGTTTTTAATTTTTTAGTTCGGTTTCCTAATAAAGCGTATTGTTTTGGTTTTAAAACTATTATTTATTTTTTATTTTTTAGTTTAATATTTTACAGAATAATATAAAAATGTAAATATCTTTAAATTCGATACTATTGTAGTAAGAGCTGAAAGTAATACTCTTCTAAAAAATAATCCTCCTAGCCGGATTCGAACCAGCGACCTATGAATTACTGAAATTATATACCACTACAGTTCAACGCTCTAGCAACTGAGCTCTTACAAAGATTGACTAAAAAGTCGAGAAGTCCGCAACCTATTATACCAGTTTTCATTTTTTTAATTTTCTGATGATTCTGGCCAGGATTTTAGAAACAAAATATGACATTATTGTATTGTCACGGGACCTTTACAAGTGTACAATGTTTCAAGTCGATCCAATGATTTTAAGTGGGTGAAAATCGTGTTCAAAGATTCCGTTACATAGATACAAAGACACTTTTTTTATTTTCTGACGATTCTGGCCAGGATTTTAGAAAAAATATGAAAATATTGTATTGTCATGGATCCTTTACAAGTATACAAAGTTTGAAGTCGATCCAATGTTTCTAAGTGGGTGAAAATCGCGTTCAAAGATTCCGTTACATAGATACAAGGACACTTCTTTTTTTATTTCTGATGATTCTGGCCAGGATTTTAGAAAATAAATATGAAATTATTGTATTGTCACGGGACCTTTACAGTGTACAATGTTTCAAGTCGATCCAATGATTTTAAGTGGGTGAAAATCGCGTTGAAAGATTCCATTACATAGATAGATAGATAGATAGATAGATACAGGTCAAGCTAATATAAAGCGTTTAAAAAGAAGGCTATCCTATGCTAGATGCTCGTATATTAATTTTTAAACGGATAAGTGATCTAAATTTATCGATCGTTATCGGATGACATCGCTCAAAATTCGTACTAGCGACATGTTTGTCAAGGTGTTTATTCACGTTTCCGCTATAGTTAATTGTAACAATTTTATTCAGGTTAGGTAAGGTTGTTTGTATTAGGTAGGTTAGTCAGGTTAGAGTAAATATGCTTGGTTATAATAGATAAGTCCACCGCTGTGGTCTCGAGGTAGCGTGCTGCTTTGTCATGTAGCGGGCCCGGGTTCGATCTCCGGTCGGGGCAGTTTTTCTGGGTGAGGTTTTTATCGGGGTTTTTCCTCACCTGTAAGATAAATGTCAGGAAAACTTTAAGGCCCAAATGGTCCCCGAAATCATATGCCCATCATCATCCTTATCATTATCAACATCATCAACATCATCATCATCATCATCATCATCATCATCATCATCATCCTTCACCGGCGTGGAAAGCAACGGGAAGCTACTACACCTACAATTCCCTAGTAAAGCTGCAAGCAGAGCATGGGAATGCTATGATTGCAGTGAAAGACCTACCCTCGGGCAGAATTACTATGGATGGATGGATATTAGATAAAGGTAGGTTAGATTATGTAACCAATTGGAGACCATCACGTTTTTGTTAGCATAATTTTTATAAGTTGCCTGTTTTGTTTCAGCAATGGCTATAGTTTTCTTCTATTGTTAATCTGACGTATTGTACATAATTTTTATCTCGACTTCTTATTCAACTATCGGACATTTTCGATTTAAAAAATACCATGATTTGGGGAAGTAGATTATCCAGGTAGCATTGATTATATCTATGGGTTCGATAGTGCCAGTGAGTTAGTTATATATAATAATAAATAATAATAATAATAATAATAATAATAATAATAATAATAATAATAATAATATGATATAATGATAATGATAATGATAATAATAATAATAATAACAATAATAATAACAATAGTAATAATAACAATAACAATAATAATAATAGTAGTAACAATAACAATAATAATAACATTAATAGTAACAATAACAATAATAACAGCAACTATAATAACAAAAACAACGATATTAATAATCATAATTGTAATAATAATAGTAACAAATCAATGTTAGCTGTTGAAGTTAAAACCGTAATATCTTCTCCTCCATTTCTTCAGGGTTATAGAACACAGGTATTAGCAATTATGCATTTTCTATAACTAATCAAATACTCTTAATCCTCCCTTAATGTAAGAGTGCATTTTTCGCATTCATATAATATAAATAGGAGAATTATATATATATAGTAATTAAAGTGGTCCCACAACAGGCCTCAGGAGGCCCTTGGGGTAGTAGGAGGTTAAGGCTCCCACATTTTCTAGACAATCGGCACTTTATGTCAGCCGGGTTGTCAGCCCTGCGTGACGGCCGCCTTTACCCCAGAACAAGCGTCTGGTACTCATTTCCGTTAGAGGCTGAGTCGACCCCAGGGCCATAGTGCCGGGACTTGAACCTTCGATCCTCCGGCTTGTAGCTCAGTGCCTTAACCACTACGCTACGGCGTGCCCCTATATATATATATATATATATATATACACATATATATATATATATATATATATATATATACATATACATTTATTTATTTTCAGTTTAATTTTTTAGAGAAGTTGGAACGATATTTGCTCCTATAATGCATAATAGCACGCATTTCCAGAATTGAATCTATGTGTAATAATTTTTTTAACAACTCATTTCTGTTTGTAATTATTATCCCTACGCATTTGATTTCAGCCACTTCTTCAAAATTTCCCTCATTTGTCATTAACTATCCATTTCCATTATATAATATATTTCTATGTGTGAATATATTAATAGCTTTATTTCTAATCCCAATTTCTTAGTGTTACTCACTAGAATGTGCGTGTTGACCCTTAGTATTTTCTATTATTATTATTATTATTATTATTATTATTATTATTATTATTATTATTATTATTATTATTATTATTATTATTATTATTATTATTATTATTATTATATTATTATTATTATTATTATTATTATTATTATTATTATTATTATTATTATTATTATTATTATTATTATTATTATTATTATTCAAAATTAAAATATATTTTATTTTGAATAATACCTCAACGGAACACATCATGAATCTTATAAAAGTTGATTATATTAACAATTGGCTAGCCCATATTCAGCGCATGGATCGTCACAGAATACCAAAACAAATTCTTCACTACATTCCTCGAGGCAGAAGATCTGTGGGTCGACCTTTTCGGAGATGGCGGGAGACCGTAACGGGCCACTGGGCCTAATACTTGAAAGGACGATGATGATCATTATTATTATTATTATTATTATTATTATTATTATTACAGTATTGTATATGATTTGTCATAAACATCATGTAACTCACAGTTTTGTAATCTTCTCTATTCACCTAACAGTTCGTCAGTATTTAAATTATCTATAGTTAAATTAATGAAATATACGTGTGATGAGAAAATGGGAATGTAAATAATAATAATAATAATAATAATAATAATAATAATAGTAATAATAATAATAATATTAATAATATTTATGATAATAATAATAATAATAATAATACCATATTTTACTTCATGGTGTTTAAGACCACAACATCTTCTCTTCCATTTCACTAGAATCACAAATTATACAGATATTAACAATTATGGATGATCTATACTTAAATAAATAGTATATAAAACACAATATTGTATAGTCTTCATATGGAAAGTACAATATTTTTTTAAAATAATTAAAATAATAATAATAACAACCTATAAACTGATTAAATTACTAACTTCCGAATTAAATTAAAATATATAAATATAAATTCCTAATTAATATAAGATTTATAGCAGCAGCTGGCTTACTAATGGAATCATCAATTTTAGAACCAAAATAATTACCTTAAAATAATGTATCGAATTAATATGTTTATAAAACAGAAGGGGAAATGTCAAGACACCTGGGAAGTGGGGAGGGAGAAAGACAGGAAATTTCTCCAGTGAACATTAAAGCGTCCCGCGTCCGTCGTAACTCTAACTTTCTATATTTTTTCTCCCTCCCCCCCCCCTTTTGCTTTTAGTAAAACTGCTCATATTTACTTTATCCAGTGAATCGAACAAGTGTGATTGTTACTTTCCCTCGTGCATCTTGACACAACTGGAAGGCGTGGATGTCTCAAGAGGGGATACCACCTCTAATTCAACAACACATCATTATTTTTAATCTGTCTTTAACTTGATCACAAGTGTCTACTGACAAATGTTGGTTAATGAAGCTGAAAGAATGTTGGTACTTAATAATAACCTAGAGACGAGAGTCCGCAGTTTGAACTCCGACGTTATAACAGGAGTTATGACAGTAAGAAGTACAGCATGCCGGGCTTCTATGTTTATTGGGATGGTTACAGTAGTGGCAGCGATTCTGTGGCTCACACCTCCTCCTCGTAAGTTAATTTATTCATATATTTTATAGTTTGTAAAGAGATTGGATGATTTTTTGGGCGTTTGTGTGGAAGAGATTGTAAAATTAACCCAACATAAGAGCAAAAACTACCTTTTTTACACGCTTTATATTAAATTGACCTGTATGTATGTAACGGAATCTTTGAACACTTAAAAACATTGGATCAACTTGAAACTTTGTATACTTGTAAAGGACCAATCACAATACAATAATTTCATAATTTTTTTCCTAAAATCCTGGCCAGAATCATGAGAAAATCAAAAAAATAACCGGTATGATAGGTTGCGGACTTATCGATTTTTTAGTCAATCCTTGTAAAGCTCAGTTGGTAGAGCGGTAGACTGTAGTGGTATATAATTTCAGCAATCCATAGGTCGCTGGTTCAAATCCGGCCCGGAGGATTTTTTTAGAAGAGTATTAAGCAATTAAATTTTCATGAGATTCCGGTTTATGACAATTAATTAAACTAAAAATTAAAAAATAAATAATAGTTTAAAAAACTAAAACAACACGCTTTATTAGAAAACCGAGCTAAAAAATGGAAAACAATTTTAATTTCCAACACGCTTGGGATAAAATTAAAGTAGTCAACAAAAAAATCATCTCCAACATATCTAGAATAAAACTAGAGTTATCAACAAAAATAATTATTTTATCATCAAAAGCGTGGGGTGCTTTTTATACTTTTTACGTTTTCTTCTTAGAGACTTTACTTTTACCAATATCTGTTTATTATCAAATATATTAATTGGTACAGAGCACCCCACGCTTTTGATGGTAAAATCATTTTTTTTGTAGATAACTCTAGTTTTATTTTAGATGTGTTGGAGATGATTTTTTGTTGATCACTTTATTTTTATTCCAAGCGTGTTGGAAATTAAAATTATTTTTTATTTATTAGTTTGGTTTTCTAATAAAGTGTGTTGTTTTAGTTTTTTTAAACTATTATTTATTAAAATGTTTGTTTGCAATCGGAACATAAAGA
>JASPKZ010005123.1:0-44232 GCA_030220185.1 Diploptera punctata
AATGAGGTGAGTAGTGCATATCTAACTCATATTATCTAAAATAAACCTCATAGTGTTACTTCCTTGAAATATTAAAATATATTATTTAATTTTATAACTCTTATATTTTTTCCCAAATTGAAATATTTCACAGTAATCTTCAATCTGAAACTTCCGCATGATACAACTGCTATTTTCACAAATATATTCATCTACTCTTACTAATAATTTCTGTGGATTTATTTGGTTCCATAAAGGATAAGAATGCATATTAGAGGGTGTTTCACAATGGGGAGCTCCATAATATGTATTATAGCCTCACTATGATGGTTGTCCAGTGACTTGCTTTGTTTTCCCGCAGCTGTTATATATAATTAAATACAAAGATGCCAACTGCTGCCACTATAATAATTCCACATGTTAATCATTGTCAAGCATTGTCGCACGGCACCCGCTTTTATATAAATGGGACAACTGTCATAGTGAGGTGATAATATTGTCGCTGTTTTTTCAATCTCCTGGACTTAATAACTTTTTAAGTCTAGGAGATTAAGATGAGTATCATATAGTTCAAATGGATGCCAGTAGAAATACTTTCAAAATTTTAATGGGGAAACCCTTTGAGAAAAGACATTTAGGAAAGCCTCAGGCATAGGTGGGAATAATATTTGGATTTGAATGGATCTTAGAATACTGGACATGAATATGTGAACTAAATTGAGATGGTTGAGGATAAGGACCAGTGAGGCCTCGTGAATGCAGCATTGAATCTATTTTTTCATAAACCATAAAGTGAATGACAGTGATAATTACTAGGTATTTGCATAATTCCATGTGCAAATCCAAAGAAAATTAATAAAATTAAACTTTTTTTTAAATATTTTCAATAACATTGTCTTCTTTTTTCTTCTACTTTGGTTTTTATGTACTGTAGTTTCCACTTACTCATTTTTGTTTTCCAAACACTGTAACTGTTATGTAAAATTGTAGGCTTGCATGGCAGGTGTCTTGATTTTTGTTGGGTTTGTCTTTTCGGGCTAAATGGCCATGATCTGGTTTTCTTAAAACTCAATGTTTCATCTATTACTGCATAGACATCTTCAGGAGATTCTGCATGCTGTATGAACTCCTCACTCTTCAACTGTCAGCTGCAGACTGGCTGTGCATTGGAAATCATGTCCTTATATATAGGTGAGTCTTTGGTGATGATGTTTTCTATACAGTCCTTTACTTTAGAGCTATTTTAATCAGTTATCACTGGCGAGAGTCATTGGCTTTATTTTGGTGTTATATAGTGCCAGGATCCAAATTTTATTTATCTTCATGGTTTTCTCTTTCTTCTTAAAGAAATTTTTGTGTTTGTAAATTTCAATATCCTCTCTGTGAAGTCTGGTGTGAGTCTTTGGTGGTGATGTTTTCTATATGGTCTGGTTACTTTAGAGCTATTTTTTTATAAGTTGTCACTGGCGTGAGTCATATGCTTTATATTGGTGTTATATAGTGCCGGGGTCCCAAAATAAACCCTATAACTCAGGCCAGTGACAACTAGTTAAAATTAGCTCTGAAGTAACAGACTGTATAGAAAATATCACCACCAAAGACTCACCTATATATAAGGACATGATTTCCAATGCACAGCCATTCTGCAGTTGAAGAGTTAGGAGTTCATACAGTATGCAGAATTTCCTGAGGATGTCTACTGCAGTAGTAGATGAAACATTGAGTTTTAAGAAAACCAGACCCTGGCCATTTAGCCCAAAAGACAAACCCAACAGGACTGTAACTGTTGTTAGTCTCATGCCAAATCGTGAAGCTGGAGGGCACTCTTTTTTGAGTATTCATGACTGATTATTCAGTCTATTTGCAACTATCCTCCATATCTGAAGGTGTATCCTTATCTATGTGGCATGCCATGGTGATAAGAACCAACATATTTAATATTCTTCTTATACCAGCAAAATACACAATAGTAGGAAAATAAGTTTAAATACAACTGTCAAATTGAATCAAATTTTTAGAGGATTTGAGGACTTACTTTCATCAATGTAGCACACAAAGAATGTGTGTAAGATGTTTGTTGAAGTTTACTGGAATCAGTCTTTTTTTTCATCATTTCATAAACTTCGTTTGTGTTTTTTGATGAAGCCAATTCATTTCCTAATACTGAAGTAACAATTATATTGTTTATATATTCTGTTAAGAGATCTTCTATTTCCACTATAAGAATGTTTCCCTCTGTAACAACAATAAAATAACATTTCTAAACTTTATAGACTTCCTCTTTAAGGGGGAAAAAAATACTAACTTTGATATATAATTTTAAATTTCTTTGGTACTCTACATCATATACTTAATATTCTATATATTAATAACACACTACAAAATCTATTTATGAATTATATTATTCTATTCTACAGTAATTCTGCCCTAGGGCTGGTCTTTCACTGTAATCAGCATTTTCATGCTATGCTTTGCTGCTTTACTAGGTAATTATAGGCATGGTAGCTTCCCATTGCTTTCCACACCGATGAAGGATGATGACCGGATGATTTTCGGAGACTGTCGGTCCCTAAGCTTCCTCACATTTGTCTTACAGGTGAGGAAATACCCCGAAAAAATCTCACCCAGGAGTCTGTCTCAACCAGGAATCAAATTTGGGCCCACTGCATGATAAGGCAGCATGCTACCTTGAGAGACCACAGCAGTGGACTTAATTATGTTATATTTGGTGAAATATGATTCAATATTTTTAGCAAAAAGAAATGGTGAAATATAATTAAATATTTTAGCAAAAAAAAAAACTTCAAAGATGGAGAACCAATCAGAAGTAAAATAGTATTGAATAACAATATATAGAACAGATAACTAACTCAACCACTGATACTATTGAACTGTAAGGATTATGGCTGCACAGACATAGGCTCTCTATAATCCTTGTACCGAACTATTTTTTTCATTCGTTAATTCATCTCCCTTAAATCATAGTTAATGTTATTCTCTCACCTCATTATTGGCCCATCTATTGGGTGTTTTACCATACACATGCTTGTATTTTTTATGCTTATATTATCACAATGAAGGATTGTCTCTCTATTGAGCAAGATATCACTTTCAATCTGGCCTTGTGATGATTTACTTTTCATATTAGACAAGTATAAAACTTATTTCAAGCCAGTTTTAATATATGCAGCTGAGACTTGGACATATACAAAACAGGAAGTGAGCAGAATCCAAACTACAGAAATGAAATTCTTGTCCACCGCTGTGGTCTTGTGCTGCCTTGTCACACAACGGACCCAGGTTCGATCCCCGGTCAGGACAGTTTTTCTGGGTGAGGTTTTTATCAGGATTTTTCCTCACCTGTAAGACAAATGTCAGGAAAACTTTAAGGCCCAAACGGTCCCCGAAATCATATGGCCAGCGCAATCATCATCATTCATGTTCATCTTAGGTTAAGCTTAGGATTAGAGACTCTCCTGGCGCATCATCCATCATATCATCGGGGCAAAGTAACCCCGCCTTCCAGGCGCCCCAACCTCAGAAGTGGGTTACAAGTACGCCATGCCAGGAGAGAAACCAGGAATGTCGAAAAGACAAACCTAGGGCATTTGAAGGAAAAAAAATTAAATTCTTAAGTGGAATGGTACATAAAATAAGGAGATATAGAACAAGAAACGACAAAATCAAGGAGACATTAAATGTAGAAAAATTAACAACCCAACATACAAAACAAAATAGATTAAAATGGTTTGGACATTTAAAAAGAATGGAAAAAGAAAGACTAACACAAAGACTGTTAAATCTCAAGATACAAGGAAAATTACCATGAGAAAGATGGATTAATCAAGTGAAGAAAAGTTTACAAAAAAGAGGATACGACTGGGAAGAACTAAAAAGAAGGAAAGCATGGGAAGGTAGAGATGGTTGGTGACATATTTGGAATCGACCTTCCTAAAGGAGGTCACAATAAGAGGATGATGATTAGACAAGTCAGAGAAAATGTGAACAATGATGGTACAGAAGATATAGAAATTACGAAACTAAATTAAATTATGATGAACATGATGAGACTGGAGCTAATATTATAAGTTTTTTTACTTAATATATTAATTTTTTAAAATTTTAATTTCTTCTGAAAATAATTGTGTTATACTATTTCACAAAAATATTGATTGCTGCTATGTACAAGAAAGAACACATTTGAAAAAAATATATAACAAGCAGTACACATTATTGTGAACATTTTCGTGATATGATTATCTTACATTAACACATTAATTATATTGCATAGTATCATTCTTTATCTTATCGGTCGCGGTGGACTAGTGGTTATGCTCCTTGCCTCTGGTCCCGAGGGTCGTGGGTTCAAACCCGGCCGGGGTCGATGGATTTTTTTAGGATGGAAAAATCCAAGGAGCAAGTACTCCGGGAGGGACTTTAAGCTGGGGTCCCGAGTCTGAAGATTTTCAGGCTCGTAAAAGATCCTTAAGCCTGAATGAAAAGGCCTCTAAGCAAAATTTACCGAATTTCTCCGTCCTAGTACTACCTTGGTTTCCTAGATGTCAGTATGAGGCGGAACGCTGACCATGGACCACTCAAACATCTATACGAAAACAAATGTAACTAAATTAATATGGTTCAAATTCTTCCCTGTAGGGGGAGAGCGCCTAAATCTCTGTTAAGGGAAACATGGGCTTACAAGAACAATTCTTTATCTTTTGAAGATTTTGATAAGAAGGGCTGAAAGTTCTAAAACTACTTTTTTGCACATTGTCGTGGAAGTGACGATAGAATGGAGTAGTATATTTGAAGAATTCACCTGAAAATGGATGTAACCATTAATTTCTGGAAATGTGAATTTAAGGTGTTAAAATTAAATCAGTGAGCTGGATGTAAATATCAATAAAACTAAATATATGGTCACACATAGAAATATATTATATACTGGAAATGGAAATTAATGATAAATTATGGAAATTTTGAAGAAGTGACTAAGTGACTGAATTCAAATACCTACTTAACAATAATTACAAACAGGAATGAGATGCACAAAGAAATTAAACATGGACTCAATTCTTGAAGTGCATGTCATTATGCATTATAGGGACTCTTGTAATCCCAACTTCTCTCAGAAATGTTAAACTAAATATGTGTAAAAGGATGTACTTTCAGGTATGTGGAAGCTAAATATGGTCTCTAACTTAAAGAGAGGAGGAAAGATTATGATTATTAGAGATTAAAGTTCTTAGGAAATTTTTTGGATCGAAGAAAGACAAACAGACTCTGAGCACAAACAGTGAAAAGCCAGAAGCGACCAACGGGAGGTTTATAGTACTGCCTCGGCCCAACCCAAAAAATGTCAGTATGGGTCATGAGAGAAGAACCTGGTGTGCCGGACCTGGAAGACGACCTACAACACACATAACATCTTAGAGTAGACTTCATTCTATTCATGCATAATATATTGGGATAGTACAATAGATCTTTGAAGTCACAGTGCTCTGGACAGTCTACCCTCCCAGTCTAAATAAAGAACTAACATTATTACAACATACCTCTTTCTATTTTGCAGTCTTGTATTTTCACATTTTTATCATTTATACATTGCATTAAGAAGTCTAAAAGTTGATCTGCACACTTTGTTGATAATTTAAACATGTTCTTCATGTTTTTTGATGTGAAAGCATGACAGAAATTAGCTCTGGTTTCTTTCCACTTCTGTCCTGTTGAAGTAACATATTAGCATATTATTTTCTCAAGAAATAGTGAATAATTTTAATTATCTATTATTGGCTATTCATAACAATTGAAACCACATTTTAAGAAAAATGAGAATCTAAGCTTTAGAAATTATTTATAAGTAGACCAGGTACTGGTACCTCACAGAGAGTTCCAATAGGATCAAGGTTTTTAAACTGATCTGAAGATTCTTGCAGCACCATGGCCCTAAGGTCAACTCAGCCCAAATGCTAGTCAATGACCAATCACATTTCAATGAATTTTGTTTTACAACCAATGACAGTTGTTTTTCACCTCACTATTTATCAAATTCTTTTCCAAAAGTAAAGAAAGCTCATTAAGGCACCACGCTATAAGGTGGAAGGTCAAGGGTTTGAGTCCCAGTAGGGTCAGGATTTTTAAACTGACCCAAACCTTCTGGCGGCACTGTGGCCCTGGGTTCGACTCAGCCTCTAACGGAAATGAGTACCAGACGCTAGTTCTGGGGGTAAAGGCGGCCGTCACCCAGGGCTGACATGATATTAAGTGCCGATTGTCCAGAAAAAATGGGAGCCTTAACCTCCTACTACCCCAAGGGCCTCCTGAGGCCTGTAGTGGGATCACTTTACCTTTTACCTCATTTTTAATATTCTAAACAGGTTAGAGCATTCTTTTGCAGTGACTGACTCTCCAACAAATAAATTGAATATAGTAAATAATGAACAGATTCCTTCAAACTACACATTTAATTTTTGTGTGTTCAATAATTGTATTTTTAAATAATGATTTTACTGAGTTGTTTACTAAAAAAAGTAAATTAATAACCTATAATGTTGGTTATAATATACAGTTTGATGTGATTCATTTTTTTCTCCACTAGGGTGCATTCTTACAATATTGTGATCCAGTGGATTATCGCTGATTGTGATCCTACTTGCAATAAATAATATGATCAAGTTGCAGTGAATAAAGAAATGAAACCTAAACATTTCTGATTTGTTTTCAAACATTGTCATTTGCATTAAATATATAATTATTTTAAAAAAATACCAGTAACTATATTTATATAATGATTTTTAGTAAACAGCTTAATTTTATTCGCTAAATAGTCCTAACAAGTGCTACTCTTGATTTCCAAATCCTCCAGATAAATTCACTTTGTGATTCGTGAATTTATTGATGATTTGGAAATCACTCGTGACATTACTTATGATAAATATTTATTATGAATAAAATGTTCCTGTTATGGTGACCATCATAAAAAAAGTTATGTATTCTGTAAAATTATAAAAAAAAAAATACCTGCAATTTTGCAACTAATATTTACGAATCAGTAGCTGCAAATTCAACCAAAATTTGCATAAACTTCACAATACAATGTATGTACGAGAGGAAATAAACATATTTAATGACTATCATTATCTTTGACACTATAGACCAGGATGAGCCTTGGCATCCCTCAAGAGTTTCTATCATTCCTCTCTATTTTGGAGACACACTGGATTGACTATCTATTGATCAGTCCTGCTTCTTCTCTTTTAATTTTCATAACAAGTTCATTTTTTTATGAGGTTGAGGAGTAAGCCTATTGCTCAATCCCCAACCTTGGATATTTCTATTAGTCGAGAGAGCCTTGTTTTAAGCCAACAGTCATTCACCCATACCTATCCCCAAGGGGTAGGATTTGCTGGTTGGGTTGGTAGGTAACTTGAGTATTTCTCAGTATCTACAATATCAATTAAAAGCTAAGTTCCAATTGTACTGTAAACAAACTTACATAAGCTATTACTTCACTGACATCATCTATTGGGGAACCGTGGTGCTACTTTTACCCGCCATATGACTCCGTCGTCATGACCACATGTCTCCGTCGTCATGACCACATGTCTCCTTCATTTCAGGCCTTATCATGGCTACGCCTAAATGACAGAAGAACTTTACATTCACATACCTTACTATTCCAAATTCTGCACACATATTTACCAAGTTATTTAACAACACGTTTTCAAAATTTATCGGCTCATCACAATTTAGGAACAAGATCACAAGACTCTTCTTTACTTTTGATACCACAAAACAGGACCTGTCTATACTCTGAATCTTACACAATATCTATGACTAGAGCATGGAACTTACTTCCCAGTCATGTCAGGGACTGAAGAAATAATTCTTTTCCCATGTTGTGACGATGTTTCGAAGCAGCTAACTCTCTTCATGCCCGATGTGTGTAGTAACATTTTGAAGGATTAGTGTCCCAAAAAGAATTACTGGTTCAGGTTGGGTTTTGATTTTCGGTAGAGCTGGAATCTCTTCCCAAGGTCGCGAAGTTGGTACACAGGATAGGAAAACACTTTACAATCACTGAAAACTTTCTTGTAGAAATAATTGTAAATTTATTTACTATTTAATTTCCCAGCAGATCAAGTAAATATAGGTGGTATTATTCTTCACCGTCAATTACAATTAAATTATTTTTCCTTTCTTGAGTCAACTATTCTTCTTGTATTAAATATCACATTTTATCTGTATAGTTCTATTTGCTTCTGTCTTCATGGAAAGTTATATGCAGAATGGCTAGGTAATTCTTTTATAATTTTAAGGAACATAATTACATCACATGATTTTATATTTAAATTCTATTGGTTAATATAATGTTTAAATTTGATTTGTTAAATCAAAAAGTTAATTGTTTTAACATCCAGTCAGAGTTTAGTATACTTTTATTTAAAAATATTAAGTTAAGCAGGTGTTCTTATTTCATTTATAACAGAAAGCTTTATAATTCTGAGAACAATGACTTAAAACAATTTTAAAAGCCTTATTTAGAAAGACTGTTATATAATACAATTTCTTTAATTGTTACTGAGACAATTTTATTCAACAATGAATTATTTAGATGTTTTTCTTTATTTAAGTTATATTTAAATATTAGGTGAATTTTAAAATATAAAATTATTAACTTTAACTTCCATATATTATTATATTAAAATCCTGCTATAGGGCTGTCATTGGCTATCATTATTTAAATCCAAATTAACTGAATCATGTTTGACACAATGAAAACATTAACTGCAATAACAACTATATAGTGCATTCCATTAATAATCATCCAGGAAGCTACTTACTTTATTTTATATCATTTTAATTTTATTATATTATGTGTTTTTGTTAGTATTAGCTAGTATTAGATCACATCATCATTGTATTTTGTTTAGTCTGTATTTTAATAATATCTTAAAATTGTAATATGTTTGTAATTTTTGTATAATTCTACTATTCGCTGGTTGAGTGGAAGAGAAGGCCTTATGGCCTTAACTCTACCAGCTAAAATAAAAGCATTATTATTATTATTATTATTATTATTATTATTATTATTTTATTATTATTATTATTATTATGACTGAATTGTGTATGAAACTGTCATTGATACAAACATTTTTCTTAGTCAACATCATATTTTAAGAAAATAAGACTGAATACAAGATGAGATGGTACCAATAATTAATAACTTCCTCCATTTACTTATTTATTTGTGATAAAAAATTATAAATGGGCCTATCTATTCAGATATTTGCACTTTTTCCATCATGTCGATAGATATCCTTTATTTACTATTTCATTATGAGCAGAATTTATGCTCCATGCTGACTAACCTGTAAACTTTACGGTTATTTCCACCACATCCTCAATGGCTAAAGTAGGATATTTTCACTGAACTGTTTTAAAAACATTACAAATAATTTGTTTCTTTATGATTTTCAAATTCGTTTCTTTACAATGTTTTTAAGAAATTATACAGAAGCGACCATTTTGTAACAATTGAAAAAATCCAACATTCTGCATTGCGCATGCATAAGAACAAAACAATGCTTATTTAATCTATTAAAATTGTAAATATATATTTTAAGATTCTCCTACATAGACATGTCCTTGTTAAACCTATTTTTATTATTTTTCATTTCTCTATTTAGAGTGTTAGAGAGGGAACTATATTTTCTTGCACGCTCAAAGGTAAAATTGTTATTTGACCAATGAAAAGCAGTCCTAAATCTGCTTTATTTACATTATAACTGGAACTTAGCTTGGAAGAGGTATAGAGACATAGCTATACTTGACATCAGTACCTCTGCTAGGATTCAGTAACCAGTCTTTTTTTTCCCTTTAAGATGCCTTTTACGATATGCAGAGTATATTGTGGGTGTATTCTAATCCCCCAATCCACAGGGGTAAAGGGTGATCTTACCTTGAAGATTAAAATAATGATTTATTAATTAGAGGTTCTAAGTCCTCATCATATTGGAACTGATGATCAGTAAAATATTCAAAATCTTTTATAGTCACTAATTTGATGAGTTTAGGATCTCGTAAAAACAACACAGGCTTCATAAATTCAAATATTCCACCAAATTTATAACCTCTCAACTTGACATATATGTTCAATATGTGCTGAGAAAATGTAATCTCTCTGAAAAATACAGGGCTTGAATTTCCAAGGAATGGCACTGTTTTGAGACAAGGTGTATTTCTTTTGGTGAAGTAGTCATGATTCCAGGTCCCAATTAAATAAGCGACTAGAAGTATAAGGCTGATCACTGCTGCCCATATCCATAATGTGACCATGGAACTCATCAAATTGTTTGGAGAGATAAAATTCATTTTAATTCACATCAAGAGGTTACCATTTCTGAAAAAACAAACAGGAATCTAACATTATAATTAATGGTAAAGATTGTTTCCCTTTAACCGGAAATCGAACCCAGGACGTTCAACTCAACTTCCCGATGCTTTACCATTTGAGCTATCCAGACATTCCTTCCTATCAAGCACAAACCTTCCTCATTAATCTTTTTGTTAATCCCTTCTTTACCCCAGAATAGTAAAACCATTATCCACAATGCATTTAGGTTGCTTCAACATCAAGAAACATTATGATGGGATTTAATACAGTTAAAATCTACTATTATGATCGAAACAAGAAAACATTATTATACAAAGCTAAGCTACTACAAATTGGATGGGAAGGAATATCTGAATAATAATAATGATAATAAATTTGGAGACAAAAATTAGTGCAGATGGAAGTCATGATACAAAATTATTGAGAGGATAAATAAGGGCAAATGAACAATATCAAAATTAAATAGTGTTTTATGGGATTAGAATATAAGTTCTAAAACAAAAACAAACATTTTAAATGCAATAATGAGGAGTACAATATCATACGGTGGAGAAACATGGGAATTAAAATCTAGAACAGTAAGCAAATTAATTCTGCAGAAATGGATTTTTGGAGGCGTTCAGCTGGAATTTCTAGAAGAGATGAAATAAGAAACAGCATAATTAAACAAAAGATGGATGTTCAAACTTCAATTGTGGATTTTATAAAAGAAATAAAATATAGTCATGTAAAAAGAATGACATAATACATATTTCCAAGAAGAATACTAGAATGGGTGCCACTTGGTAGAAGAGGAAGAGGGCGGCCAAAAATAACGTGGATTGATGGTGTTTTGAACGGCATGAGGGAAAAAGGATTGGACGATGTAGACTGGAATGACAGAGAGATGTGGAGGAGAATGACAGTAGATTAATTGGGTGCAGGAAGATATTGTGAAACTTGCTATATAAAATAAATAATAATAATATAGATCATCGGTTGATTAATGTCTTTGACATCGTCCGATTCGTAATAGCCAATTTTGTCGGTTCATTCAATCTCCTAGTTGTAAATGTTTCTCCTTCATGTATAAATATATTCCCTGACTCCAGCAGGTTTTAGGTCTTCCTCTGCCTCGTCTTCCCTCAGGTTTCCATTCCAAAACACATTTTGGTTAATAATAATGCTTTATATAAGCTGCCAGAGTGAAGGCCATAAAGCCTTTTCTTCCACTCACAGTGAATAATAAAATCATACAAAAATTACATACTTACTGCAATTTTAAAATATTAAAATATATTCTAAACAAAGGACAATGTGGATGTGTCTAATATTAGCTAACACCAACAAAATAAGTGGTAGAGCATCACCACATAGAGCTGAAGGTTCGGGGTCGATTCCCGGTTAATGCAAAACATTTTCTCTTTTCATTAATTTTAGCAGCTTAGCTACGTATGTACCGTATTTTACGGACTATAAGATGCACTTTTTTCTTCGAAAAATTGCCTCCAAAATTGAGGTGTGTCTAATACTCGAAATCAATATAAAAATGTCCAGTGTTTGATTTAAAATTCCGGCCAGTCTTAAAAGTAGCCATATATTCGATGCCGCGGGAAACCTATCTCTGTCTGGCAACATTGGATTCAACTGGCAGATGCAGTGCACCGATGCGACGAATCTGATTTACAGGGATTCACAAGCTTGCTAACACTGTCTCCCTCCCGCCCCGCCATCACAAACCCAGAACGCTGTCTAGCCTATGATGCGTCATTGTAGTCTACGATGCCAGTGAACTTGAACAAATGGATGATGGATGAACCCAACATGAATTCACGCCAAAGGGAGCTTTAAAACGACATACAATCAAGCAAGTGTGTCAGAGGATAAAAAAGTAGTGGTCTAGAGTGAGAGAAGACATTGTTAAATATTTCAAGAAGTTCTGCGTAAGTAACACGCTCTCGATGGGAGTGAATACCATCTTATATATGAAGAGGACAAGGATGGCGACGAAGAAGAAGAAGAAAGTTCAGATGACGATTTTCAGGGATTTTAAAGATCAGAACGGTTTTATAGACTAAGATTTTTTTTTAGTCTGGCTTTGCAATGTAATAATAAAAATGGTATAACTGTTATTTTAAAAAAATGCTTAAAAATTAAGGTGCGTCTTACAGTCCGTAAAATACAGTATAATATTTACTTATTTTGAACTAAAATTATAGTTTGAAACATTTAAAAAAATACACTTAGATTAGATTAGATAATTTATCTGGTATGAATTAGGTTATCTGACCCACTATTTATTTTGGCCAGATTAAGATACAAAAATAAACATTAATAAAATTGCTCCATATCCAACTATGGCTTCTTGGAGCAAATGGTTATAGTTCGCCTGGCTTAACTTTGCAAGAAATTTCCTTACTCGCACCAGCGTTGACGGAGTTTCTTCGCCAGATGTTAAGAGGAGAATGGGGGAAGATGTCAATTGACAGCAGGGTGGGTTTGTAAATGGTCAAGGACCTACTCTTGTATCTCCATCTCTCTCTTTGCCAAGTTAAGCCAGATACACAGATCAAAATCCCTGAGTCCAATATACAATAGTCCTCCTGAGTCCATGTCTCGGTCACTCATGTGGGATTCATGATGGATGAGTCAGAGCCACGGCAGTTGGCGCATCGCCTCAATGAGACGTCTAGTAGGCAACAAAGGTATTACTTGGGTAGAGAAGGCCAGTTAAATTTTGCTCAGGGGCAATAATTTGAGTTTGAGGTTCTTTTACGAGCCCGAAAATCTTCAGACACGGGACCCAAGGCTTCAAGTCCTTCCCGGACCACTTGTGCCTTGGATTTTGCCACCCTATAATCCTACCGATCCCAATCGAGTTTGAACCCGTGACCTTCGGGAACGTAACCAGGAACGTAACCACTAGACCATCATGATTTGTCTATACCTACTGTACAATTAAAAAAAAAATGTTTTATCTGTTTATTATATATTTTTGTTTTTCTTCTTTGTTGTCAAGTATACTTTGTCACTTTTGGCAGACCCTACCGAGTAAGTTTATTTTTTTAATTATATACAACTAGCGAGATCCGCGATGTTGTTCGTGTGAACAAAATAATTTAAATAGGTCATGTATAAACAATTTATTAAAATGTACACAAATATCAAATCAAAATATGTACTTACTGTAATTGTTAAACATTTATTAATATTATAGCAGTAACATCGTATTCGAAGAGTCTTTGTAATTAAATCCTTACTTTTAATCTAATTTTGAAAGACAAAAGTAGTTACTGTGAGTTATCCGTAAAATATAGACATGTGCTGTCGCGGACTTCTATTTTACATTTTTTTGTTTTAGATATTCAATTCTGTGTACATTCATTTTTTTTTTTTTGCGGCCCTAGAGTACGTACGGTTTGTTATATTTTGTATGCGTTAATTGTTCAAAAAATTCTAAATGATGGTAAAAACTCCATTCAAATCGGTGATGTAGTTTTTGAGTCCATAAAATACGTCATTTTATTTAAAACTAGCTAACACCCGGCGTGCGCTGCTACGCCTAAATAAATAAAATGTGTTTTTATGTTTATTTGAATAAGTAAAAAGAAAAATAATTATAAATTTATATCATAATTATTTTAGATACCCCGTGCTGATTACCCGGCGTTGCCCAGGAATCTACTTATCCCGGTTTTCTTGGCATAAATGAGCTGAAAGAAAAAAAAATGTTATTATGGGTTATCCGTAAAAGATAGATATTATATTTTTTAAATATTCAATTCTGGGTACATTAATTTGGTGTACGAGTACGTATTTGTTATGGTTTAGGCAGCGTAAGCCGTTTAAGTGTCCAAAAAACAACTTTTTTAGTGCACCGATGCCCCCCTTTTTTTTTTAGTTCCGGCCCTCGATTATCAAGGACTGCTCGACTTAAAAACAGTTTAAAAAAAATCACTACATATTTCCTTAGACAATATAATATATAACCGTGTTCCATATATACTTTTATTATTCCTTTATATTTTAAACTTTCTTTATCAAGCCAATTACTTAATCAAATTATAGATTATTATTATTTTTTTTCTTTCCCTTGTCAACTCTATATTGTGTAGCCTACACCTATTATGTCTCATTAATCAACATGTAGATATTAAAATATATATGCAGTCAATATGCCCATTTCACCAATTAATGTTTTAAAATGGTCAACAAGTTTCTACAGCCAAGCTGTCATTCTCAAGACCAGATATTGATTGGTCAGTCAATATCTGGTCTTGAGAATGACAGCTTGGCTGTAGAAACTTGTTGACCATTTTAAAACATTAATTGGTGAAATGGGCATATTGATTGCATATATATTTTAATATTTTATCACCAAGAAGATCACTTGTGTATTAAAAACATGTAGATAATTCATAATTGTTATTATGTGTATAATGTAACCTTGGTGAATGGAAGAGAAGATCTTAGGGTCTTAAGTCCATCAGGCAAAATAAATATAGTACGTGTGATAATATGTTATATACTTTGTCTTAGAAAAATCTCTAAATGATGGGAAAAAACACCATTCAAATTGGTCAAATAGTTTTAAAGGACAAACTCACAGACGCTCATCTAAAAGATAACAAACCTCATTCCTTGACGATGGTGGTTGAATCACTGTGCAAGTTTACCTAACATTGAACTGTTTTATCTGCGGTTAGCAGCTTTATCTATTGATAAAGATGTGGCACCACATTTTAAGTCATGATAATAAAATTACTTTGTTAACACGAGTAACATAATATTTAATAAATTCCTTAATTATTTATTAATCACTTATCTTAAGTAACTTCAAGTGGTATGATATTTTAAATCCTAATCATAACATATATGTGAATGCCATTGTAAAAACTTTAGAGAAACAAAACATGGCAGTATCACTATCAATAGAAATTTAGAATTAGATATGTTTGCAGATGATTTTGTTTTACTAGCAACATCTGAAGATGATCTACAATGGTCAGTACATAATTTAAATTTGATAGCCCAGAAATATTCAATGGAAATATCTACCAATAAAACTAAAATAATGGCCTTTTGTGGAAATCCCCAATACCCAATCAAAATTTGTTTAAAATAATAACAAAATTTTTAGAGAGATTAATGAGTTTACTTATTTAGGATATAAACTCTCTTTTGTTGAAAATTTGGATTTACCAGAGAAAATTGTGAAATTCAACAAATCAATGGGAATCATTAATAGAGTTTTAAAACCTTCATTAATGCAAAAATCAACTCGTACTCGTCTTTATCGAATAATGGCTCGACCAGTTCTATGTTATGGGAGTGAAGCGTGGACTATAAGGACGAGAGATGAAAACAGACTAACAGCTAGTGAGATGAAATTTATGCGCCGAACAGCTGGCTACACCAAATGGGATCGAAAGAAAAATGTAGAAATCCTTCAAGAACTTAATGTGTCACCAATACTGGACTACATCTCCAGATATCAGCTAAACTGAAGGAACATGTCTCAAGAATGGCTAGATCCAGGATCCCCAAGGCAATAATGAACTACTGTCCAAATGGGAAACGGTCACTTGGCCGCCCTATGAAAACATGGCACGGAAACCGCTTTCTCAGGCCGTAACAGTTCTTCTAGGACTAATACCTGGCAGGATGATGATGATGATGATGATATGTATATATATATATATATATATATATATATTATATATATATATATATTATATATATATATATAGCGAGTCAGATCAAGCGGTAGTTTTTTAGACTAATTCAAATGTTCCGGGTCCAAACTCTAGTCCCGTCCAAAACAGAGGTTTTTCTGATCTTCCGCAATCGTCAAGGCAAATTTTGGATTTAATTTAATTAAAAATTCACAACTTACTGACCATAGAGTTACTGACTTAGATGCAACCAAACATTGTTGTAAATGCGATATGACAATATTAGATGTTAAACCGTCTGCAAATAAAATTAAATAATATTTATCCGATATTGTAACAATCAGAGAAGCTTTAGTTCGTAGTTACTAGGCAACAAAACCTATACTTCACATTCTAAAGAAACATAAAATACACTATCGAAACATAAGATACAGGTTCAACAAAACGTAAAATACACTTTAATGATGATTAATATAAACAACATTGATAAACAACAATGTTTGTTGGTTTATCTTTTTTTTCAAAGCCTAAATTACAACAATGCTTGTTATTTTGTTTTCCAAAGCCCACATTACTCTTTATCTAAACATGATCGTTTCCACAATAAATAAATTTCATTAAATATACAACATATACTAAAATATTCTGAACGAAGATAAAATATTGTATAGCCTACAACACGTTACAAAATTAGTTCAAATTCCACTACTAAATACAGCTATTCTTTTATCGTCGGGAGTTACTGTTACTTGAGCCCATTACGGTTTACTAAAAAAAAATATAATCAAGCTCTTTAAGGATTATTCCTAACAGTTATTTTTAGGTCTATATTTTACATCCCTTCAAGCTTTTGAATACTTCGAAGCCCCATTTACAATTGCAGATTCAGTTTATGGTTCAATAATTCTTGTTAAATGTATCGTATCTTTTTTCTCCAAAGCCCACATTACTCTTTTTCTAAACGCATTGTTTCCGCAATATATACATTTCGTTAAATATTGGCCTACTAAATGTACAACATATACTAAAATAATCTGAACGAAGATAAAATATTGTGGACAACACGTTATAAAATTAGGTTTAGTAACTGGCTGCTCTTAGAAGACTCCTTCGGTCCTGTTCTAACTTGAGCATCTCGTTACTAAACCTCTGATTTTGTAACTAGTCGTCTAAAATATATATATATATATATATATATATATATATATATATAAACGAATGTATGTTTGTCCTTTATAGACTTTAAAAAGTTCAACAGATCTTCGTGAAAATTTATATATACAGGGTTTGAGATGCGGCGAGTGTTTAACCGTTGTATAAAAGTAAAAAAAGTAAAGTGATCCCACAACAGGCCCGGAGGCCCTTGGGGTAGTACGAGGTTAAGGCGCCCACTTTTTCTAGACAATCGGCACTTTATGTCAGCCGGGTTATCAGCCCTGCGTGACGGCCGCCTTTACCCCAGAACAAGCGTCCGGTACTCATTTCCGTTAGAGGCTGAGTCGACCCCAGGGCCATAGAGCCGCCAGAGGGTTTGGGTCAGTTTAAAAATCCTGACCCCAACGGGACTTGAACCCTCGACCCTCCGGCTTGTAGCTCAGTGCCTTAACCACTACGCTACGGCGTGCCCCCAAAGTAAAGTGATCCCACAACAGGCCCGGAAGCCCTTGGGGTAGTAGGAGGTTAAGTCTCCCACTTTTTCTAGACAATCGGCACTTTATGTCAGCCGGGTTGTCAGCCCTGCGTGACGGCCGCCTTTACCCCCAGAACAAGCGTCTGGTACTCATTTACGTTAGAGGCTGAGTCGACCCCAGGGCCATAGTGCCGCCAGAGGGTTTGGGTCAGTTTAAAAATCCTGACCCCAACGGGACTTGAACACTCGACCCTCCGGCTTGTAGCTCAGTGCCTTAACCACTACGGTACGTTGTATATTGTTTTGAAATCATTAGGTGTAGGAGTTCACCTGAAACGAAAATTTAAATATAGCTCTAGCGATCGCAATTTTAAATGTTTCATAATCAAACTCGGAATATCCTGTTAAAGTAAACCGAGATATGTATTATCAAAAAAAAAATCAGCGAAATCGGACCCTTAGAAGTGGGGTTTACCTGGAATTTCAAATTAAAAAAATTACTTTAGCAACCGCCATGTTTGGTTCTTCGCAGTATATACCATATAATTAATTAACCCCTCAATATTTGATTTATTTAGGCGTAGCAGAGCACGTCGGGTAATCTATCCCCAAGTTATTAATAATAATTCCTTAAGAACAGTTGATTTTCTATCAGGCGTTCTAACCCATGCATGCGGATCATATAACTTTGGGAATAACTTCTTCTTCTTCTTCTACTACAAGGTTTAGGCTATGCAGCCTGTTCCGGCGAAGTTAAAAGTGGAGTCCATCTTCTGCGTGGTCGGCCAACATCTCTTGTTCCTCTGGGATTATACAGGAAGGTTCTTTTTGGTATTCTTTCGTTGTTCATTCTCATTAAGTGTTCTGTCCATTTCTTATTATTTTCGCTGATTTTATCTTCAATTTTATATATATTTAATTCTTCTCGTATAGTTTAATTCCTTATTCTATCCGCTCTTGTGCATCCATTCACATTACGTAAAAACAGAATTTCCGCAATCTGTATCCTGCTTTTATCCCTTGATTTCATTATTGGGAATAACTTATAATAATTAGAGTAAGGAGTTTTATGTATTAAAATTAAGATTGTAACAGAGATTAGTATGATGTTTATATAAATGGAACATAATTTCTTTCCTAAACCCAATAAGTAACATAATGTAATATCTAGGTAATAGTGTCAAATCCTTTAAAACGTACTTAATTTGATAAAGTTATCTTATCGAGTTTGTAAACAAGTTATTTTCAATTTCTTAACGAAACAACTCTTACTATTCATTAGTAATTGCTGCAATGTTAACTTTAATTACATCAAAATCCGTTCCATAATAATGATGATAACTCACTAATCCTAATACTCTTGTACGCCCATGTTTCCCGTAACAGACGCTTTAGGCGCTCTCTCCCCCTACAGGGAAGCATTTGAACCATACTAATTTTGTTACACTTGTTTTCATACAGATGTCATTTGAGTGGTCCGTGGTCAGCGTTCCGCCTCATACTGACATCTAGGAAACCAAGGTAGTACTAGGACGGGAAAAATTCGGCAAATTTTGCTTAGAGGCTTTTTCGTTCAGGCTTAAGGATCTTTTACGAGCCTGAAAATCTTCAGACTCGGGACCCACAGCTTAAAGTCCCTCCCTGAGGACTTGTTGCTTGGATTTTTCCATCCTAAAAAATCCATCGACCCTGGCCGGATTTGAACCCACGACCCTCGGGACCAGAGGCAAGGAGCATAACACTAGTCCACCGCGGCCGATAATAATAATAATAATAATAATAATAATAATAATAATCTTCATCTTCCTTTCATGTGATAGACCTAGCGGTCTGTTACGGTCTCAATCCAACGTTTGAATGGTCTGCCCAATGATATCTTGCCTGGTGGCTGGTAATTTAAGATTTGACGTGATATTCTTGTTCTGCTCATTCTTCTTACGTGAGATTTCCAGTTGTTTCTGTATTTTTTGCACATATTCCATGATTGATAATAATAATAATAATAATAATAATAATAATAATAATAATAATAATAATAATAAAATCATTAACTCACTGGCCTTATCTTAGGTTCATTGCCTTGAGCAAATAAGCTCTCCATACATCCATACCCTGAACTAAGGTTTTCCAATCATTCCCTGTATAATTTTACTTCCCTCAAATCATGGTTAATATTATTCTCCCACCTCATTCTCGGTCTACCAACTGGGAATTTTCCCTCTGGTTTTCTTACAAGAAGCTTTCATGCTCCAATTTCATTTCCCATTCGTACCACCATGTCCTGCCCATCGCAATCTACGAAACCTAACTTTTCTTATTATATCTGGTTTCCTATAAAGATCATATAGCTCCCTGTTATGAAGTCTTCTCCATTAGCTGTCTGCTACTACTACTAGTACTACTACTACTACTACTACTACTACTAATAATAATAATAATAATAATAAATAATAATAACAACAATAAACATACGATCAACCGCTTTTGTTAACGGGGATTTTAACTGTGATTGTTAATCTATCAACTTTAGGATAATGATAATAATAATAATAATGTAATAATTTCATACGAAGACTTGGTTTTATTGTTTCCAGAGATTTCAACCCATTGTTGTGGATTACACAACTTTCGGATAATAATAAAGTTTATTTTTGTTGATAATAATAATATAATGATAACATAATAATAATAACAAACATACTATCAGGTGGTTTTGTTATCGGAGATTTAACTGTGATTGTGGATATAATTGACATAATTATAATTATAATAATAATCATCTATATATTATATTTTATTCAATGCCCGAGATTGTAATTTCAACATGTCTGGTGCTCTCTCATGACACCTACTTAATTGTAACCCATTTATGAAGTTGGGGCGCCTAGAAAGCGGAGTTACGTTACCCCGATGATATGATGGGTGATAAATGATAGTGAAGTGCCAGGAGAGTTCTTAACCTAAACTTAACTTAGATTTCAGACCATAGATAACCACATGAATGATTCCCTTTAAGAACAAAAATCCTATGATTTGACCGGGAAATGAACTCGGGACCACATGAACAGTAGTCTGAAACGCTGACCACTAACCCATGAGGCTGGTCATAGTCTAATATATAATAATAATAATAATAATAATAATCGGCCGCGGTGGACTAGTGGTTATGCTCCTTGTATCTCGTCCCGAGGGTCGCGGGTTCAAACCCGGCCGGGGTCGATGGATTTTTTAGGACGGAAAAATCCAAGGAGCAAGTCCTCCGGGAGGGACTTTAAGCCGTGGGTCCCGAGTCTGAAGATTTTCAGGCTCGTAAAAGATCCTTAAGCCTGAATGAAAAGGCCTCTAAGCAAAATTTACCGAATTTTCCCGTCCTAGTACTATCTTGGTTTCCTTGATGTCAGTATGAGGCGGAACGCTGACCACGGACACACAAATGACATCTACACAAAACAAGTGTAACTAATTAGTATGGTTCAAATTCTTCCCTGTAGGGGAGAGCGCCTAAATCTCTGTTAAGGGAAAAATGGGCTTACAAGAATAAGATAATAATAATAATAATAATAATAATAATAATAATAATATAAGCAGAACGTAATAATAATAATTCCTATCTCTCCACTCATTACACAATTACAGACACACTTGACTCGGACCACTGTCCGATATTATTTTATATCAGTCCAACATTCTTCCATACATAAGCATCACGATCACACAGACTGGCAGAACTACACACACATGCTTGACCAATGGATTAAGCCCACACTCTCTGTCCAGTCTACAGAACAATTAGAATACGAAGTCCTTAGTCTACAGGCTACTATAAAAACGGCCATTACACTTGCAACTACACGAACAAATAACACCACAGATACAAAACCACACGATCCAACACTGCAAAATTACTTAAATGAAAAAGACGATATCTTAAATTATATCGAACTTTTGGAGCACCCCAACACAAACAGCTATGCAACAGATACGCTCATCTGGTACGAAACCGACTAACAGAAATGAGAAACGGCGACTGGGATTCTTCCTTGCAGCGTTTCTCTGACTCTAAAACTCATCCATGGGAGATCCTAAAACGTATTAAAAGGAGTCGAGCACAGCCTCCTCCTTCTGCCATCCACCACAATGGCAACTGAGCTTATCTCCCTCAGGAGAAAGCCGAGATCATTTCGGACCATTTGGCATTAAGGTTTCGTCCACATGAGCTCACTACACCTGCTCACGAAGCTGAGGTACACCATACAGTAAGTACTTTTCTTGAGAAACTCTCACACTTCCAGACATACGGCTGTCGGAATTGACAGACGTAATCAAAAGACTCCCTTCAAACCGTGCCCCCGGTCACGACCGAATACCATACCTAGCGGTAAAACATTTACCGCTAAAAGCCGTAATCTTATCTCTCCAAATAGTGAAACTTTGCTTTAAATTCCAATATATCCAAGAAGTATGGAAGAAAGCCAAAATAATCGCTATTCCTAAACCCGGAAGAGATCCAACCAACCCGAACAACCTACGGCCAATCAGTCTTCTACCAGTGCTGGGCAAAGTAATGGAGAATATCATTCTTTCGAAACTAAAACGAGAGGTCTCAACAAAACACCTAATTCCAAACCACCAATTTGGCCTTCGGAAAACTCACACCACTCCGCTTCAGCTTGCTAGACTGATTGACCAGGTCGTTACAGGCTTCAACAACAAGAAAAGTACAGTATTTCTAGACATTGAGAAAGCTTTCGACACGACTTGGATAAATGGATTACTATATAAATTAATTAAATTTCGGCAGATTTAATCAAATTACTTGCTACTTACCTAACTAATCGACAATTCTATGTGTCAATTAGTGGGTGTAACTCTGACTGCAAGCTCTTCTTGGCAGGAGTTCCCCAAGGTGCAGTACTCTCACCCATCTTGTACACACTTTATGTGTCAGACATTCCAACTCCAAATCGAATAGCACCCTTTGCTGATGACACCTGTGTGTATCATCAGACACCTTTCCGATTACTAGAACGCTGTATCCTAGTGCTACAATCGGCACTAAATACCATCCACTCCTGGCTTTGTCTCTGGAATATCAAACTTAATGTAATAAAACAAAGCTGTTTTATTTACTAAATCCAGTAGACGGAGCCCAGTCCGACTCACCTTGGGAGCCCATCAACTGGCCCTTGAGACTTCAGTCAAGTATCTTGGAGTCCACTTGGATTCCAAGCTAACTTTCAAAATTCATATTAGACATCTTCCACCAATCTAATGCGGCATTGCCATTCTTTATCCATTTTTCAAGTCGCCTACATTGTCATCTCGGGCTAATCCTATATTCAGCTGTGATCTGAAGCATGCTGCTATATGGTTGTGAAGCTTGGAGCATCCTCGCTGCTTGCCACAAAAAGAAAGTACAAATAATTCAAAACAAATGTCTAAAAATCATATTTCGGCCCGCTATACACGAGGATCGCAGAGCTGCACAACTTAGCCAATACGCCATATACTGCGACCCAAATTAATGACAGAGTGGAACACATGTTCCAAGCAATACAAACTCACTCGAACCCTATTGTACGCAATATAGGACATAGGCTACAGCAGCGTCCTGTCCATAAAAACATATTTACCAGACCTCCATAATGGTCCAGATAAATGAAATGAGAGCTGTGCTGCAGCTGGAGTAGAGTGGCTCATTCCACTCGGTCAGCTTTCAGACTCTCTGCTTGTCCGACCAGTGGTTTCCGATGCCCTACTCTAGAGAGGAAACACCTCATTTTATCAACAGTCCTCCAATTACACAAATCTATTAAATAAAATTACACAAATACATTAAAAAACAATAGAACACCAACACACAGCTAACTAGTGACAAATGACAAAAGCCACATAACGATAGTCACAAAGGTATTAACCGCCAGGGAGCTACAACTGGTTCCAAACGCGGCACACTGGTCGGCGCTAGGCGCCGCCAACACATAAATAGGTAGAATAATAATAATATGTAATTTTTCATACGAACAGCAGGCTTCGTTGTTTCCGGAGATTGTATTTCCCATGTTTGTGGATAACACAATTATGAGATGATAATAAAGTTGATTGTTGACGATGGTGATAATAATAATAATAGGCCTAATAATAATAATAATAATAATAATAATAGTATTGACTTACATATTGCAATAAGGGTAGACAAGATGTTTTCGTTACAATACCGGTATCAGATAAAGTACCGGTAGCCTTACTATATATGTAACTGTGTTTCATATAATATTTTTATTATTCTTTAATATTTCACACTTTCTTTACCAAGTCAATTAGTTAATAAAATTATAGGTTATGTTGTTATTACTATTATTATCATTATAATTACTATTTTTCCTTGTCAACTCTATATTGTGTAGCCTATGGCTATTATGTTAATTAACATGTAGATAATTGTTATATGTATAATTGAACCCTGGTGAAGTGGAAGAGAAGACCTTACACTCCATCTGGTAAAAGAAAATAAATAAAAATAGTTATATTTTCCAAACTTAAAACTATCACTTACGTATAAAACAAGTAAGCAAGCAGTAAGCACATAGAATCCATACACAAATTTTGCCTCATACGAGTATGTAATAAATCTGTATTAAAGTTATGGAAACATACTGTCAGCAAGTAAGCGTGTCGAATATGACCTTCATTGTTCATTTTTCATGCTAAATAATTATCCTACTCAACTACCGGTTGTAAGTGCCACCAGCTTGATGTACGACAAAAAAAACTAGTTGCAACACAACTTATCAATAACTGGTTTGGTAATTTAAAAAATTGACCACTTCAGAAAATAGAAAATAGTTGACACTAAGTCACTGGTATTATCGCACCCGAGTCTTATGATCGCGTGTAGCTCTCCTTATCCTGAGATAATATTTTCCTTCTTATCATAGTTAATGTTATTCTCCCATCTCATTCTTGGCCACCAACTGGGTACTTTCCTTCAGGTTCTCCTACAAGTATTTTCCATGCCCCTATTTTTTTTTTCATTTGTGCCACATGTCCTGCCCATCGCAGTCTACGACACTTAACTGTTCCTATTACATCTGGTTCCTCATAAAGATCATGTAGCTCACTGTTATGCAGTCTCCTCCATTCATACATCTGTTCGTCTCTGTTTGGTCCAAAAATGTTTCTAAGAATTTTATTCTCTATTGTTTATATTTTTTACTTGTTTAAAGAAAGATACCGTATTTTACATCTAAATTATGTAAAAGGATGAATAACCGTTCCTTTAGTATTGGTTTAACTTTTTTTTAGAGAATATCGGATGACAAGAGACTGTAATGCGTTTCCAGAGTTCAGTGGATCTTTAATTTATTTTCTGCGCCTCATTCCTGAATCTGTTACTACTCCGAATGTATAAAAATTCCAATAGTATGCGTTTCTAGAGTTCAGTCCATCTTTAATGTCTTTCTGTACCTCATTCCTGAAATCGTTACCACTTCGAATGTAGTAAAATTCCAATAGTTGCTGCTACAAACAGTTGGAGTATACATCACCGTACACAACAACAACAAGTAGCGGAAACTCAACCTGCAGAAGATAGAAGATAACTTCCTAAAGCGCTCCAGTTAATTTTATATACAATATTTTAACAAAGTTGAGGACGACGGCACCTACCAACAAGTACAATTAAATTTTTAACTTTCATCATAGAACTGTGTGATGTCAGAAATGCTGCAACGCTACGCGTCATAATGAAATATCCAGATCAACAAACTCAATTTGTGTTTCCAATAAGGAAGATAATGTTACTGGTGACACATCTGAAATTCTTGACAACTGTACTGGTATCACATGAGGTGTGGTCTGAAGCTCCTACTATAGACATTGGACCTCACTGATGTTGAGAGTGGTTTAGCTGGAAGGAAGCCTCCGTGTTCTGGTATTGCTAAAACTGATGGACACCCCAGTGTTATAGACTAGCACAAACCTTTAAATGTGTATGTCTCTCCCAAACCTTTCAAGAGAGGAATATGTGTAATTTACTTACAATCAAATATCTTTTTGCGCGATAGTGCGTTTTGTCGTACTTACAGCAATGGCGACCATGATTGAAAGTTCAACTTCCTACATTTCGGGGTTACCAACCTAAATAACTATACTGTAATATTACATATTACAAACCACATGCGGGAAGTAAAACCACAGTCCTTTATGTATACTACGTACAATGTACATACAAAAATATATCCAAAAGGTAGTGTTAATATACATTATACGAAACAAATCACTGCATTTTAAATTAACTGAACTTAATTTCAAATAATATAAAACAATAAATAAGTGCTTGCCGCCATTTTATAACTGATTGGTGTCACAGCCTACGGTAGTCTCAACTAATAAACATTGTCCACGCTGTTAACGTCAGTCAGTTGTTTATAATGAACACAAATATTTCCAACGAAGATGTTATTATTTTAATATTATTTTGAAAACACCATCGCGCAAAAAATAATGTACAACGCACGTTTGTGAAGTGTTTTACAGAATCTCGCAAATTAAAAACATCGCTATCGCTCAGTTTTTAAACTTTTCCTCGATTCAGTAAAAACCATTTCCCAACCTCGCATCGTAATATATTGTTAACTCCTATACTAATAATGGCCTAAGTATCATTCTGTTTTTAGGGAAGTAAATTGAATTTACCAGAGAGGCCTTGGTATCCATTGATAATGGCATGTAATTGCTCAACTTACTTCCCTAGGGAAGAAAAGTAATTTAATTCATTAATAATGTAAAAATATTATCAATTAAATTTCTGTATACTTTTTTCGTATCTATTTTTCGACTTTGCTGGTAATAGAAAATGAACCGCACCATTCGCCGCTTCCTCTACATCACAATTAATCATATCTGTAATTAATATACAGTGTGAAACTGTTATTTAAAATGTCTGCTACTAATTTAGACAACAATAAACAATTGCAGTTATTTTATTAACATTCCCTTGCTATCAAACAATTGAACACTTCAAACCAAGATATAATTTCACGCTAAATGTAAAAAATCATAATATTATTAGTATGGGATTGAACAAAATTATATACGCAATTCGGAAGTAAGTACATTACTAGTCTGCGAATTTATTTGTTAACCCTCGTTAAAGCTTGGGCTCAAACACGTCCTCGACTAGTAATGCACTACTTACTTCCCTTATTGCGTACATAACTAATGTATGTACCGCATTCTATATTTTTTCCATAGTTGTTTCCTTCTTCTGTTCAATCTAGGTTCCATAATAAAGGGAAATTAAAAATGAATGGGAGAAAAAGGAAACGTTCTTAAGACTTTGAACAATTATAGGAATTATCACTATGAGGTATACTTTAAAATTTAAAATATATCTTAGTTGGCCGTGGTGGTCTAGTGAATATGTTTCTTGCCTCTAGTCCCGAGGATTGCAGGTTCAAACCTGGCTATAGTCGTTGTATTTTTAAGGATGGAGTAATCCAAGGGACAAATTCTCCGGGGGGAACTTTAAGCCGTGGGCCCCAAGTTTGAAGATTTTCAGGCTTGTAAAAGAACCACAGCGTGAATAAAAATGCCTCCATGCAAAATTTACCAAACATTCCCATTCTAGTAATACCTTGGTTTCTTTCATATCACTATGGGGTGGAATGCTGGTCAGGGGCCATTCAATGACATCTATACGAAAATAAGTGTAACTAAATTAGTACGGTTGAAAATTCAAATACCTAGGAACAATAATCACCAATAGGAATGAGATGCACAAGGAAATTTAACATAGGCTCAATTCTGGAAATGCATGCTATTTTGCATTACAGAGACTCTTGACTTCCCAACTCCTTCCAAAAAACTTTAAACAGAAAAATATCAAACTATTATTCTACCAGTTATATTATATGGTTGCGAAACATGGACTCTTACTTTAAGGGAGGAAAGGAGATAATAATTGGAATAATTTATGGACCAAAGAGAGATGAAGAGACAGGTGAATGGAGAAGACTACTAACATTGAACTACATGGTCTTTGTAGGAAGCCAGATATAATGAGAACTGTTAAGTCTCATAGACTGCGATGGGCAGGACATGTGGCACGAATGGGGGATAAAAGAAGTGCATGGAAGTTTCTTGTAGGAAAACCAGAGAGTAAACATCCAGTTGGTAGACCAAGAATGAGGTGGGAGAATAACATTAACTATGATTTGAGGGAAGTATGGGGGCACGCCGTAGCATAGTGGTTAAGGTACTGCGCTACAAGTCGGAAGGTCGAGGGTCCAAGTCCCGGTGGGGTCAGGATTTTGAAACTGGCCCAAACCTTCTGGCGGCACTATGGCCCTGGGATCGACCCGGCCTCCAACGGAAATGAGTACCAGACGCTTGTTCTGGGGTAAAGGCGGCCGTCACGCAGGGCTGACAACCCGGCTGACATCAAGTGCCGATTGTCCAGAAAAGTGGGAGCCTTAACTTCCTACTACCCCAAGGGCCTCCTGAGGCCTGTAGTGGGATTACTTTACTTTAGATTATACAGGGAATGATTGGAAAACATCAGCTCAGGATAGGAATGTATGGAGAGCTTACGTCCGCGCGGCCATGAACCTACGTGTTCGATAGTGCCAGTGAGTTAGTTAATTAGTTAGTAGGGTAGAACGCCTAAGTCTCACTGAGGATCACAAGGGAATATTACTACTTGTGAAATACATTTCAAATTATTGTGACTACTGTATTGAATTTATTTTCTATAATGGCGTAGCACAATGTTGAACCATAGTCTCTCTTTTGTAAGGCGTTATAGTCCAAGTTAATTTAGTTATTTATTTGCTCATATATGTCGTGAATGGTATATGGTCAACATACCGACTCAATGAGACATCTAGCAGGCAACTAAGGTGTTATTAGGATTTTACATCGGTGTAAATTTTGCTTGGAGGACTTTTTATTTAAGCTTAAGAATCTTTTACGGGCCTGAAAATCTTCCGACTCGTGACCACGGCTTAATGTCCCTCTCAAGAACTTGCTCTTTAGATTTTTCCATCCTAAAATCACCCATCGACGTCGACTGGTTTGAATCCGCAACCTTCCGGACCTAAAGTAAGGTGCATAACCACTAGTCCACCTCGGTCGACCACATATACAAATGTATGATGAAATGTTTACACTCCAAGTTTGTATGCGGAGTTGGGTAAAACTTAATTTGAAGTTACAGAAATTAAAATTTCAGTTACATATAATTGTAATTACTTAATAAATAAATCGAATTATAATTATAGTCCATGATTACAATTAATGGTTGAGCCATAGTAATTGCAATTACCAATTACAATTACAAGAAAATGTAATAGTAATAGCAATTACTTAATGCAGGCGTGGCGTGTAGGCAAACAGTTTTCGGATGCTTTTGAAATTCACAATGGGTTAAAGCAAGGAGACACATTATCTCCTCTACTATTCAATTTTGTATTAGAGCATGCCATCAAATCTTTGGAGAATGAAGACGGCCTACAACTCAATCGTATTAATAGGCTGTTCGTTTATGCTTGATGATGTAGTATTACTGAGCGATAGCGAGGAGATACTAAGGACCAACACGCACACTCTACTGTGTAAGACTAAGAAATCGGGACTGGAAGTAAACAAAACTAAATATGGTGTTCACACATAGAAATGCATTATATAATGAAAATGGACAACTAATGGCAAATAAGGGAAATTTTGAAGAAGTGGCTGAATCCAAATATCTAGGAACAATAATCACAAATAGGAATGAGATGCACAAAGAAATTAAACATAGGCTCAATTCTGGAAATGCATGCTATTATGCATTAAAGAGACTCTTGATATCCCAACTCCTTTTAAAAAGAACGTTAAACTGAAAATATATAAAACTATTATTCTATACCAGTTATATGGATGCGAAACATGGACTCTTACTTTAAGGGATGAAAGGAGATTACGAGTATTTGAGAATAAAGTTCTTAGGAAATTTTTGGACCAAAGAGAGGTGAACAGACAGGTGAAAGGAGAAGACTACATAACAGTGAACTACAAGGTCTTTATAGGAAGCCAGATGTAATAAGAACAGTTAAGTCTCGTAGACTGCGATAGGCAGGACATGTTGCACATATGGGGGATGAAAGAGGTGCATGGAAGCTTCTTGTAGGAAAACCAGGGGGAAAACGCCCAGTTGGTAGACCAATAATTAAGTGGGAGAATAACATCCATGATTTGAGAGAAGTAGATTATACAGGGGATAATTTGAAAATATTAGATCAGGATAGGGATTATGTCCTCGCGGTCATGAACCTACGGGTTCGATAAAGCCAATGACTTAGTTCCTTAATACCGAAATGACAGTAGGAGAAGGATTAATTATACATCATAACAATGAATAAAGGAGGTGGGGTAAAGCTTCTGAAGAGAAGAGTTTGGGCTTCGCCGATATACAAGTAGTATTATGCTGTTTGGAGTCAGCTGTTTATTAGTTAGACGAAACATGAGGCTTGATTTGGTGAAGGAATTAATGAAAAGAAATGTTTACATTTTTTCCGTTACTCATTTTTTTTATACTTGTATTTAATTACTGATATCACAATTACAATTACATTTACACGTAATTATTATGACTTAAATTACAGCTAGTTCTAATTACAACTACTTAGAGTCGATAAGTAATTGTAATTAAGAGCTCCAATTACAATCACAGTAATTGAAAGGAGTAATTGCAATTACTTAATATTTCGTTTCCCAACATGTGGTTGGCGAACCTCCAGAGAGTTCGCAAATATTTCAAGGGATTCGCCAAAACTTTTCCGTAATAGCGGGTTTCGAGGTTAGGTACAGGGATTATTGGATTATAATCCCTGGTTAGGTATATTATTGTTTCCTTAATTTCTGCAGCATTGTAATATATTTTTTTTATTTAGGACTATTCCACAATACAGTGTTTCTCCTTCGACCCAAAGTGATTTGTCGCCAGAGATTCCTGTCTAAAACATCTTCCCTCAAATCTCTAGCTTCCATACTTCTCTTCACTCCATCCACCCATCGTTCTCTAGGCCTGTCTCTTCCACTTCTTCCATATTAGCTTTCCAATTGAGGATCTACTTCGGTATTCTCTCTTCTTCCATTGTTATGAGCTGTCCATACCATTTAAAACGTTTTTCTTCTATTTTTTCTAATACTTTTTTCAACTTGCATAATTTCCCTTAGTGCTGTTTCTGACCTTATCTCTTCTTGAAATTCTTGTCGATCTTGTAATAATAATAATAATAATAATAATAATAATAATAATAATATAATAATAATAATAATAATAATAATAAATGATATTATTTTAAACTTAAATTAACCCTATAATGCCCCCTGTTGCATTTGTGTTACATCAGGAATTTGTTACATTGTTTCCACAATAAATTAATATTTACCGCGAATGACTGTTTTATAGTTTATAACAACGGTAGGAATGCATTTGATTTCGCTACAACTAGGCCTACACGTTGTGTAACTTTTAAGCCGTAACTAGAGTAACTTTAGGTTTTAACCGTTAAGGGTTAAGATTATTAAACCTTTTGCTTGGAATTAAATTTTATGCATGTCTACTGTATGTATATTTAAAAGTCAGTGGTTCACCCATTCAGATCGTTGAGGAAGGGGTTCGCGAGTCGAAAAAGGTTGGGAACCGCTGACTTAATATAATTACAGTAATAGTAATTGACTATATAATTAAATACTCATCTATTACTGCACAACTCAGATTCCATGGATATTCACAGATGTTCAATGTGAGCTCCATTTGTGACATGACAGATGTGTTTGCAAAAGTTCAGAACAGTTGAAAAGATGTCTGTAGATAGGAACAATTGTTTCTTAAATCGTGGTACTGTGGTGTGAAAACATGGAGTGAAACTTGTACCTACACCATTGGTTTCTATTCACTCTAAACCAACTACTGTAATTAACTCACTGGCAAAATCGAACCCGTAGGTTCATGGCCGCACGGACATAAGCTCTCCATACATCCCCATCCTGAGCCAATGTTTTCCAAACCATTCCCAATATAATATACTTCCCTCAAATCAAGGTTAATGTTATTCTCCCACCTCATTCTCGGCCTATTTACTGGGCGCTCTCCCTCTGGTTTTCCTACAAGGAGTTTCCAAGCCCCTTTTTTCATTCCCCATTCGTGCTACATATCCTGCCCACCGCAGTCTAAAAGGGTTAATTGTTCTTATTATATCTGATTTCCCATATAATATCATCCATCTAATTGTTATGTAGTCTTCTCCATTCCCCTGTCCATCTCTCACAAAGGAAACCAAACTGAATTCAAGAATTTGTTGTTTGTATTAGCTACAAGCCGGAGGGTCGAGGGTTCAAGTCCCGTTGGGGTCAGGATTTTTAAACTGACCCAAACCCTCTGGCGGCACTATGGCCCTGGGGTCGACTCAGCCTCTAACTGAAATGAGTACCGGACGCTTGTTCTGGGGTAAAGGCGGCCGTCACGCATGGCTGACAACCCGGCTGACATAAAGTGCCGATTGTCTAGAAAAAGTGGGAGCCTTAACCTCCTACTACCCCAAGGGTCTCCTGAGGCCTGTTGTGGGATCACTTTTAAAAATTAGAATTCAAATGTTTTATATTTGTTGGCACAATATTAAATTTTATGTGATATAATAGTGATTTTTTCTAAACAAAATGTAATAAGCGTTTAATAGAACATTTATATTTATTTATTATCCATTCGTGGTCTCGCAGAGGGCCCGAGTTGGATTCCCGATCGGGGCAAGTTTCCTGAATGACATTTTTAGGGTGTTTTCCTCACTTGTAAGACAAAAAATCGGGCAAACTAAGCTCAAACATCATCCGACCATCATAACCATCATTACCACATTCGCAATGTTCAGTATGTATGGTGTTTTTCGTCTTAAGCCGGCATTCAAGAAACAAGCTTTCCGCGAAGAGCGACTCTCAGCCCGTCTCTTCCGTGGTTAATTATGTGGGTCATGCAGAACCTACTCTAACTGGCTCACTCTATTCAACATCGTGTGCTAACAAGATATTTATTTTTTAAAAAACCGGGAACAATTGAAAGATGCGGGCCTCAGCTTACGGAAGACGGAGATGGCATGGCCTAGAGAGCAAGGTTCTAGAATACCGTCCTTAATATTGTGTTGCCTCGGAGGAGGCCCTGACATTGAGCTGATCACTCATTCGGGGAGGCTCTCCATGTCCTTGTGTAGTCAAAAAAGTATGTATGTGATCTATAAAATCCCTCTCCCGACAGGTCGTGTCACAGTAATGCCTGGGTGGGGTGTGGTACGTAAAAATACCTATATGGCGAGAGGTTAAACTGCGTAAATGAATAGAATGTTTATTTCATCATCATCAGCATCAGGGATTAGACCTTAAGGACTGTTCCGATCTCATGTTGGTCTGTTCATCTTTTACTGTGTCTTTTTTTATTTCTTCATCCTAGTGGTCTGTAGTGAAGAATCTGTTTCGTGATTCTGTTGTTATCATAAGTAATGCCACAAGTGATTTCCAAATTCTCTAGATAAATTTACTCCTCACTTCGTGAGTTGTGAATTTATCGATAATTTACTATTTAACGAATAAAATTAAGCTCTTTACCAAAAAATAATTATTTGAATATAGTTACCGGTGTTTTAAAATATTTATATAGTTAATGTAAACGGCGATGTTTGAAAACAAATTAGAAATGTGAGGTTATGTATATTCACTGCAACTCGATCATATTATTTATTGCCAAATAGGATCGCAATATCGTAAGAATGCACTCTAGTGGAGAAACAATGAAACACATCAAACTATTATAATCAACATTATAGGTTAATCATTTATATTTTGAATAAACAACTCAGTAAAATCACTGAATCTATTCATTATTTGCTATATTCAATTTATTTGTTGGAGAAAAATAATGGTCTAACCTGTTCAGAATATTAAAAAAAGGAGGAGCTTTCTTTATCACAAAAGCAGGAGCTGATAAAGAGAAATCGATAAAGAGCGAGATGAAACACGACTGTCATTGGTGTAAAACAGAATTCATTGAAACGTGGTCATTGACTACCATTTGCGACATGAGTTAAATAGTCATAAGAAATGCCACGAGTGATTTCCAAATTATCGATACATTCACGACTCACGAAGTGAGGACTGAATTTATCTAAAGAATTTGGAAATCAAGAGTGGCATTTGTTAGGACTATTTAACGAATAAAATTAAGCTGTATACTCACAAATCATTATTTAACTATAGTTATTTTAAAATATGTATATATTTAATTTAAACGGCGATGTTTGAAAACAAATTAGAAACGATTGGTACGCTTTATTTGCTTCTTTTGTTCGATCACTGCAACCAGGTCATAATATTATTTATTGCCAAAAGATCGCAATGTTGTAAGAATGCACCCTAGTGGAGAAATTTATAACCAACGTTATAGGTATTAATTAATTTCTGATGTCCTATGATGTAAATATGTCAATATTATATTTTTCTGCGTCATTTCCTGGAAAATAATTCTTTTAAGAAAGTGCGAACAGTGGTTTTTTTTTTGTGGTATAATCAATTGTTACAAATGTTTTTATATTATCTCTCGTATGCGCTACGTGTTGACATTCATGCACTATATATACAATATGGTAGCCGTATTTCTTGGAGAATCAGTCACTGCAAAGTAATGCTATGAAATATTCAGAATGTTAAAAAGGAGGTGCTTTCTTTATTAAGATAAACTTTAGTTGGTAAATTTTAGGCGAAACACGACTGTGATTGGTTGTAAATAAAAAATCATTGAAATGTGATTGGTCATTGACTCCCATTTGGGGCATGAGTTAAATAGTTCTATTGATGTGGTCCATCCATTCATCTCTGTGTTGTGCAGTTCTATCTAATACCTTGAATATATTTAGGGATACTTTATAAGAGAATTTTATTTTTAAGAAATTAATCTTATTACTTTAGTGTTTTGATTTACGACGTATATTGTATTTATATGTAGCAAATGAAGCTCCACGAAGAGGAAATACGGTATTGTCTCAATATTATTACTTCTATGCACTATATGCCACGCGCTATCTACTATTTTGTAAACAAAACGTTCAGATGATTAGGAAAATGCTGACGCTGTTTACCTACCCAAGAACCGCAGTAAGACAAAAGTGTCCTTGTAGTATCTGTGGTAGAATCATTTCGTTTCGTGATATTATTCCCTTATAGCTTTCAACATTAACTGTACAGATGTTTACCTTATGCTTTGCAATGTTGTTTATTACCTACGGAAGATGTACAATAATGTCAATAAAACGAATGCATCAGCAATAAAATCTCCCTTGCAGAAACAAAACATCTTCATATTCGTCTAGCTATTAATACTGTTATTTTAGAATGTCTTATTGACTTCTCCATTAATACTGTCAGAACAATATCTCAAGCATAACAATGTAAGAGAATGAATCTAATATATAAATAAGAATGTTTGTTTTGTTTGTTGGTTTGTTTGTTTGTTCATACTTTATGCGCGGCCATACCGTTGATCCGATTGTGATGGGACTTTTTGTAAAATGTTCAGGAGATTCCCGGGATGAACATAGGCTATAAGAGAGTTGTGATACTCATCTCCTACACCTTTAACAATCGCCCTTTTCTAGTAGAAAACGTGAAAAAAGTAGCTATTTGGACGTTTAAATGGCTTACGCTGCCTAAACCATAACAAATTCACAAAATTAATGTACACAGCATTGAATATCTTAAAAAGCTCTACAAAGAAGTCCGCGACAGCATATGTTTATCTCTTACGGATAACTCACAATAACCATTTTTGTCTTCCATTGGTGCCAAGAAGATCGAGACAAGTACGTAGATTCCTCTGCAAGCATAGCAGCACATGGCGGGTATTATTTTACGGATAACTCACAATAACGAATTTTGTCTTTTAGCTCATTTATGCCAAGAAGATCGAGATAAGTAGATTTCCGGGTAATCAGCACGGGGAATCTTAAAATAATTACGATATACATTTATAATTATTTTTCATTTTACTTATTCAACTAATCATAAGAAGTACATTAATTTTCGTCTTTCAGATAATTTATGCCAAGAAAATCGGGATGAGTAGATTTCCGGACAACGCCAGGTAAACAACACGGGGTATCTAAAAATAATTACGATATAAACTTTTCCCCTAACTTATTTAACTAAACATAAAACACATTAAGTTTCGTATTTCAGCTCATTTATGTCAAGAAGATTCCCGGGCAACGCCGGTAATCAGCACGGGGTATCTAAAAAATATAAATTTATAATTATTTTTCCCTTCTACTTATTCAACTAAACATAAAAGCACATCAATTTTCATTTATTTAGGCGTAGCAGCGCACGCCGGACATTAGTTAGTGACTTATAAATTGTACAACTTTATACAATTTATACGCCAACATCAGTACAAAATGACATGCCGAAAATGACATGTACTGATAGGCTAACGTGGTTTTAACTAATTGACAAGTTTTTTTTGTTTTTTCAAACAAAAATCCATTTGAATTGAGGAAGACTGATATAAAAATGCAGGTACTTATATTAACATTAAAAAATAATGTAAGATAACCAATTATTTCATAATATCGCCCACGCCATGTAATAATGACACAAGTTAAGAAATTACGTAATTTGAGTCAGATCATTATTCGTACGCCGAAAAATATATTCTGCATAATAAACAAGACTAGCACAAAAATAATAAATAGTGAGTCACTGCTTTAAAAAAATCAGTTGAAACATGATTTGTAATATTGTCATTATTATCTTTTAATGTAGTTTTGTAGGAAGTTCATAGATTTAAAATGCGCCACATTTCTTCTTCTTCATTCTTCCATTATAAGTTTAATCCTGTTCTTTCTTCAATTCTTGTTGCCTCATCATAGGTCGCCATACCACCGATTTCTGGGACGTCCCTCTTGTCTTCTGCCCCTAGGTAGATTATCCCCTGGAGTCATGACAATTCTATTGCTGTCCACCCATCCTGTAGCCCATATATGCGATTCCCATTCATGTTTTCTCTTATGTACCCATTCTTTAATATCTTGGACTGCACATATTTCTCTGATATGTACACTCCTTTTCTATCCCATAAAGTTTTCCACAAAATATTACGAAGTATTTTAATTTCTGTTGTTTCCAATAATATTTTTGTTTTTACGGTATCTGGTCTTGTTTCTGCCTGATCACTTATAATAGGTCTTAGTTTCTGTTTTTAAATATATATATATATTTTTTTGTCTAATGCCATCAGGTTTCTTTTATGACATTTCTGGCTTTCTCCCCTGGCATTGGCGGAATTGTAATCCATTTCTTAGGCTGGGGCACCTGGAAGACGGAATTGCGTTATTCCGATGATATGATGGATGATAAATGATAATGAAGCGCCAGGAGAGTTCTTAACCTACATTTAACCTAAATTCCAGACCATGGGCAACCACAGGAATAATTCCCTTTAAGGAAAAATTCCAATGGTTTGGCCGGGAATCAAACCCGGGACCTCATGAACTGTAGTCAGAAACGCTGACCACTAGCCCATGAGGCTGTTAATTTTCCAAATTATATCATTAAGACATCCAGCAATTTTATTCCCTTCAATAGCCTTTTTCAAGTCATAAGTTTTCAATTCTTTGATGCCTGTAAGATTTACACAATTAAAAAGAGTGCCAGTTCCGTTTAACCCACACACAACCCATCGTACAATTAACGAAATTATGGAGTCTGTGAACTTTGATAAATTATAGTTTTCTACTATATGGAAAATGTGGAATTAATCGGTTTGGTTTATGAATTAAAATGCGTAACTGAAAACATATATAACTATCTCACTGGCCGCGCGGAGTTAAACTCTCCATACATCCCTATCCTGAGCCAATGTTTTCCAATCATACCCAGTTTAATTTACTTCCATCAAATCGTGGTTAATGATATTCTCCTATCTCATTCTTGGCCTACCTACCGCGTACTTTTCCTCTGGATTTCCTACAAGTAATTTCCATGCTCCTATCTCATTTCACATTTGTGCCACATGTCCTGCCCATCGCAGTCTAATTGTTCTTATTATATCGGGTTCCTGTAAAGATCACGTAGCTCACTGTTAAGTAGTCTTCTCCATTCACCTGTCCGTTCACCTCTGGAACTCAAGTACATAGAGGTTTTCAGGTATGGCGAGTGTTTAGCCGTTATTATACTCTAAAACCATTGGTATAAGAGTTCATCTGAAACGGATATTTAAAAATCACTCTAGAGGTCACATTTTTTGCTAAGTGTTGCTGGATTGAATTTGGCAAATCTGTTTTTTTTTTCATGGTCAACTATATTTTCCAGAGTGGACCCATTGAAGAAATAGTTAATTTATGCACCAAATGGAAAAACAAAAAACTATTTTTTATCCACTCGCATTGTTAAAAAATAAATTAAATCTACTTATACAGTAAATCTATCTCATTTTCAGAAACACGGGATATCTATTCTTGAGAACTAAATTTATTCTATGTCAACAATAGAATTTTTTCTCATTTTTCTATCTTGTACATTTTATATTTCATTCGTTAAATCTAGATTAAATCAAAATGTATTGTAAATAATAATTATATTGTAGATATAGGCGTATATTGTAATCATTTTCTTTACTATTATTTTTATTATTATTATTATTATTATTATTATTATTATTAATTATTGGTATTATTATTACTATTAATCTTATTACTATTATTATACTCAGGAAAGGGATGCATGAAGAGCTTATGGCCGCGCGGTCATGAACCTAAGGGTTCGAGAGGGTCAGTGACTTAAATAGTTATTATTACTATTATTATTATTACTATTTTTATTAGTATTTACGATTATTATTATGATTAGTATTAGTATTATTAATATTACTACTATTAGTATTGCTATTATTATTATTATTATTATTATTATTATTATTATTATTATACTCGTATTATTATTATTATTATTGTGTTACTATTATTATTGTTATAATAATAATAATTATAAAAAGAATTGCTATATAAATGTATTCAGCTAAAAATAAAAACATTTAATTTATTTACGCGTAGAAACGCACACCGGGCATTAACTAACTTTACGTAAATATAATCACATTTTACTCAGCCAATTAGATAAGAGTGTTCCCACACTAAACATCCCTGCCATGTAATAATGTAACATTGTTTTAACTTTATTTATTAAATATTTAATAAACATACAGCCTATACTAATGATGAAGCCAGGATATATATTAAATTTACAAATTTAACATTATGCTATTTAGAGTAAATAAAGATGATAATTATTTTACATAAATGAATGACGTCATCATTAACAGCCAATCAGATAAGAGATTTATTTTTCACCCTACCACCTACCTTTAGGCTTGGAAGGAAGAACTAAGTGACATCGGTACCAGTATTATATCTAGCGCAGCCCAGCTACGAGTCTCTTCCGATTTTTTTTGTAAGTATGCGGATTTAAGACAAGATTTTTTATATTATATACACTAGCGGAACCCGCGACGATGTTTGCTTGGACGAAATAATTAAACAGTTTACGTATAAACAATTTATTAAAATGTACAATTCCAGAATAAAATATTCCTATTGGAGATATTGGATTGATTTTCATATTCAAATTAAATGGGAATCGAAATATAAAAGCTGATAGATATAAAAAATAAAACCGTACGCAAAGAAATGTTAATATTGTGTTGTTCGAAAATTATTTATAATTAAATTCTTACATACATTTAATCTATTTTTTATTATTGTGAGTTATCCGTGAAAGAGGACTCGTGCTTTTTTGTAGATTTTTTCGAGAATTTAAATTCCCTGTACATTTAGTGTATTTATGATGTTGGTAACGTAAGCCATTTAAGCGTCCAAAAAGCGACTTTAGTACACCGAAGCTTTTTTTTAAGCATGGTCCCTTATAGTATGTACGGTGATGTTATTGGCCCCCAAAAATTCTCTAAATTATGGTATAATCCCCATTCAAATCGGTCAAGTAGTTTTCGAGCCGATAAGACCCTCTTTCTCATTATTATTTATAAATATTTTATTTTTAATACTGCAAGTCCCATAACAGTTAATAATACGCATAAAAGTTTAATAAAACAGGTGTTCGCTTTAACGTTACTGCGCGTATATAGGAGCTTTCAAAGAGTTAAGGTAACAAAATATGTAATTTCAGTTCTATAAATGTTAAATCTAATCAGAATTATTTCTTCTAAAGGCGGTTTTCCATCAAATACGATGAGTTACCATTTTGTTTCATCAGTTATTTTTTAAACAATATATCGAAACAAAAAACAATCTGTTTAAACCAGACGGAAGTTTCAGAATAGGGTGTTTCTGTTGAGATTTTTTTTAGAAAATCTCGAAGCAAAATATCCATGTCTTGAGGATTTGAACGATATTTAAAAAATTAGGAGTATATACGCCCTCATAGCGTAATCTTGGCGTTTTCACAAAATAGTAAGCATGGGAAATGCTAAACGCAGCCTAGTGTGCCAGGATTTTATAGTATAAATATTAAATTTGTGAAAAATTTCAAACTTAAATTTCACAATCTTTTTGACAAAAGGATTCTAAAGTCTTGAAAAATATAAAAACTTCTACTACAGTGTGGCCGCGATTTTACAGCGAAAATGCTAAATCTTCCCAATATTACGGACCTAATTTTTCCAAGGCTATTTATATGGAGTTTTTGCCAAAAATTTTCGAAAATCTTGGAAAGTATAATACAGTCTGTGTTATGTCCGATTTTTACGGGAAAAGCCATCTAAAAAGTAGATCCTATTTTTCAATGGCTGTCTTTTTTTTTTTTTTGACAAAAAGGCAAAATTTCGAAATCTCTCATTAGTGTAAACTTAAAAGATTTCATCTATTTGAGTAATCTGGTGCTATTCTTCCCTGCCATATGAGTGAATTGTGTACGGAACTGTTATTGATAGAAATATTGTACTTGGACAACATTGTATTTTACGGGAAATAAAACTGAATACAACATAAGATGGTACCAATGATTAGGAATGATCTCCATTTATTTATTTATGACAAAAAATATATGGACCTATCTAATATGCTTCTTCCACGATGTCAATAAATAACCTATTTGTTGGTACAATTTCATTATGGTCCTGCACCATAGCTGAATGGTTAAGGCAAGATGCCTTGGTGCAGAGCTATGGGATTTATGCTGATTCGAGTCTCTATGGGGAAAGAAATTTTCTCATGAAATTTCAACCAGTATGGAACCAGTGTCCACCCAGCATCGTGATGCATTTGGGTAGCTACAATAAGTAGCGACTCCAGGTTGAGAAAACTTTCTGACTGCTGGGGACTCGACATGCTGACCACATGTCACCTTCTATACTGGCTGTGTGATCATCTACCTGTCTGATTAACATGTGTGGGTGTGAGGCCGGTAGAGGGCTGGTAGTCCAAGGGCCTTCTAGGCCTGTCGTGCCATGGGTGGTTCGAAAATTCATTACGAGCAGAATTTATGCTCCATACTGACTAAACTGTAAATGTTGCTGTTATTTTCACCATATCCTCAATGGTTAATGTGGGATATTTTTCACTAAACAGTTTGAAAATGTAAAAAAATAATTTGTTTCTTTCCTCTTTTCAAATGCTTTGCTTGTTTAAAAAAACATACAGAAACATTTTAATTAAAATAATTTATTTCCAACTTATTCTGCAATAAGCATGTGTAAGAATAAAAAATGTTTAACATGTTAAAATTATATATTTTAAGATTCTTGTAATTTATATAGACATGTGCAACATAATATATAATTTTACAATTTTAATTTCCTTTATTTAGAGTGTTAGAGAGCAAACTACATTTTCTTACACATTTGAAGGTAAAACCATTATTAGCCTAATCAAAATGCAGTCATACATCTGGTTTACATTATAAGTGGAACGTAGATTAGAAGAGGTATATATTGTTATAATTTCTATAATGTATTTAATTTTTTTATTCACAGATGAGTGTCGTGCGATAGTGCGGTGATATCCTCCTCAAACCCCCCCCCCTATACCCTCAAGCTTTTTATTAATATTTATTATATAATTAACTTTGTAATTGTCTTTTATTTTAGACTGCATTTACTATAGTTAGGTACCAAGTTCTGCAGAGTGACCAATATTTTATTTATATTGGTATAATTTAAAATCTATTTTTGATAATGTCAATTAATCCTGTATGATAGCATTCAGAATGCAGTAATTTAACTACGTCATCTGTAGTTTGAAATGCTCTGATTGTGTGTTGGTCAAGAATTTTATCGTTTCAACAAATATTGTGGCATTTTAGTTGAACAGTATTGGTCTTCAAATTTCTCATAAATTTGATTAAACTTTGTTACCAGTAATGGCCATTTCTGGATTAGGAATTGTTGTATTATCTGGTTTTTTCTTGAAATGTTTGTGGTGTATAGCTTGGTTATTATATCATTTGACTTTGAAATTGTTGTATTATCGGGTATTTTCTAACATTTTTTCGGTGTAGTTTTGTTAATCTTCATTTGTCTTTGGTGTGGCAATGTGTCTTATGGTTTGTAAGTGAATCTTCAAGGTGGTTTTAGGTATTTGTTGTCTTCTTACAAATTACGGGTACTTGCAAAGAGGTTCAGATGTTCATGTGTAATTGCACATGCATTATTATCTGGTCTTAAACAGTCTTTTGAGAGATGGTTTGAATCATTGGTTATTTGGTCTTTGGTACTGATTTTATTTTGATGGTTTCTTTTAAATTTGTTTAACATGTGTATTTTTGTTGTGAATCTTCTTACAATCTTGAATATGTGTTTTTCATGTCTTCTTAATGCTTATAATTGAGTTGGTTCATTTTTTTCAACATGGATTAAGCTGGTAAATTTGCTTGCATTCTGATGCTAAAGACATGATTTATAATATAATTAAATTTATCAAAAATGATTGTTAAAACATTTAAGGATATGTATAATTAAAGCATTATAATTTATTTTCAAATGTGGAACTTGGTATTTTTTTTTTTAAATTTCAATTTTAAATTTAAATTTGTTTATTTTTACATTTTAAATTTTATAGTTTTTTAAAATGTAGAAAAAATTAGAATTTGATAAAAAATCATGGTAAGCTTTGCAGTTTGCCAGTAGACTTCAGTGCCAGGTTAGTCTGATATAGGTCAGTGATTGTGATATAAAATAACAATTCTTATCTATTGATAGTTTGTTTAAAAATAATTAATATTTAAAGTAACTTCAAACAGCTAAATATAAAAAAATAAGATTAGGTTTTTTAATATTAATAGTTGGTTAATTTGCTAAGTATCAATTTATTTCTTTGCTTTGCCCACATTCTTACCCTTGATCTTGTGATATGAGGAATCATCCACCGAGGGACCAACCATAGTAGGATCTAAACCATTTTTTTTATTGTCACTGAGCTTTGCTTAGTAATACTTCTACCAGTAATTTATACTTGTGCAATTATGGTACTTTTTTAATCAGAGATATTTACAAGAGTAAATAGTGCTGGCGACACTGCTGTAGACACACAATGCGATGGAATAATGTAATGTTGCTGATAGCACACGTTGGTTACATACCTACCTAAATTCAGAACATATGGATTCTCCTTTCCCACATCACGTGCAGGCAAACTGGCAAGAGGAGCAGTCTCTCGTGTTAGCTGGAGATCTAATATAGTGTTGTCATGAAGTTTTTGAAATAGGAAAAACAGAGTTGGATAAAGATTGAATGTGTCAGAGGTCATACAACATGGCAGTGTCAACATGGTCAAGAGACGTGAGGGGATCAGCATTGTCTTACAGAACAGTGGAACGTTGAAGGCTTCTAACCACCAAGCACTGTTCTGTAAGGCAACGCTAGATTCCTCAAAGGCATCTAGCAGACCTTGATTACTCTGCCTTGCTGTACGACCTTTGGCACATTTAATCCTTATCCAACTCCATTGTTCCTGTTTCAAAAACATTGTGACAGCACTATATTAGACTTTTGGCTAACATGAGGCACTGTTCTTCTGGCCAGTTGGTATTCACATGATGTGGGAAGGGAGAATCCATATGACTGAGGTAAGGAAGGTATGTAACTGACATGTGCTATCAGCAACATTGTTAGGTTCTGTTGTATGGCATCTCTACAGCAGTGTTGCCACTATTATAGTTCTAATTTTTGTAAAAATGAGTGATTATTTAGTTGATTCATAAGTAAGCCTGTTTGGTTTAAAAATTGGAACTTAAATCATCAATCTCTCATATTTATATAGAAAAAGTCTAAGAATAAAATTTATAATTTAATTTCTATTTGATATTAATAAGTTATTAGTTCATGCTTAGGTAGTATTAGGTGATAGCAAGAAGAAACAACACCGTATTGAACATTGGGACTAGAAGTAGACATCAATAAAACTAAATGGGTATATGGTCACACATACAAATGTTATGATGGAAATTGACAGTTAATGACTAATAAGGGAAATTTTGAA
>JASPKZ010005124.1:0-23024 GCA_030220185.1 Diploptera punctata
TATGGGGATAACCAGAGTCAATTGGATAACACAAACAAACGGGTACTAACCTACAGGGCGATCCCCTCAGCCCGAGTACTCTTTAACGTACTCACCACATGATGTCATAGAGGCAGTAAACAAAGAAAAGAAACCACAGCAGTAACAGTAACATGTATGCAATGATATGGGCGATCGCCTAAGCAAAGGATAGAGCTACAGAAAGCGATGGATTGCACTCAAATGGGGGCGGAAAGGAAAGAAGAAAACGAACCATTCTAAATGAAGATAGACAGAATACGTCGTATACGGAAAAGGAGGTAAACTAAGAGGCAAAACACGGAAATCGACTACAAAGGGCAAACCACTGAGGGGAACGCAACACAGATAAATATCTAGGGATCACGATCCAAACAAATGGGAATCATTCACATTACCACATAAAAAGGAGACTGATTAGAAGCGAGTGAGGGCCAATAAACGATATTAAAGAAATACAAGCGCTTTCACTCGAAACAGAATGAGACTAATTCGAGGCCAAGATTATACGGCGGGGCGGCAACGTACGGACGGAAATAATATGGGAACGGCTAACGGAGAGACCGCTGGAGAGCCTTGAAATCTGAAAGCCAGATTACCTAAGATAGTGGGGGTTATCAAAATATATCCCATCCAGGCTGACATATGGATGGCTCGAGAACATGTCATGCTTCAAGACCTGGATGATGAAATTCTTGTTTACCCACAACAGAGGCAAGGGCAGCAGCAAAAGGTACTACACCAACAGAAGGAGAAAACAAGACGAGATCTGGGACGAATTCTACTCACAGAGGGCGATGGCAAACAACCAATTGGATGTCGGCGAACTACGAGCTGCGACACCTGGTGACCAGGATGGTGGTACACGGTTTCCACCAAGAATAGTACAAGAAGACATATCACGTACCCGAGACACATGTGTATGCGAAGTGCAAGGAAGATGTGACGATACCACATCACAGTGTGTAAACACAGAAAGAAAACCCTAAGTGATATGCACGGGACAAATAAAAATACAAAACAATACACAAGGTGTGAACATCTCATTATATTAAAATGTGACTAATCTAACCCCGTTATCGTTACTATCTTCATGAAGACGAATTTGGCTTATTGGTGGTTTTGATATATCTTCCCGCCCCACTTTTTGCATAAAATCTCCTAAGACAATTTTCATCTGATATCGTGAAAGGCTATCAAATAAGCCTTCTAATTCGTCATAGAACTCATCCTTGATCTTGTCATCTTTATCTTCTGTGGGGCATGTACATTTACAATTATAAAATCATGTCGTTTACCCTTTAGAATTAGTATGATATCCTATCACTAACACAACTTAATTTCTCGGATAGCGGATAGGATCCTCCTTCGACTAAAAACCCCGTTCCATAATGGGCAGGTTCTTTCTGCACCCCCATAGTATAAATGCAAGCTTCCTGATTCCTACTACCTTCTCCCTGGGCCACCTTACTTCTGTAAAGCGACTATATCCAGGGCGATTTATCCAATTCCCGGTTAATATCTCTAGTGCCCGCTATTGTATAAGTCCGTAAATTGCATGTCCCTAGGAACATGTCCCTGTGTTTGAGCCTTTGGCATGGGTTCCCTGAAGTAGCCCGGCCCGGAGAATCGAATGGGGGGGGACTATTTGACCTCCGGAAAATTTTACCCCAGTAGAACCCATGTCCGCATTTTCTTGACGGTTTATTTTTTACGGTGAAAGATCGTCACTCTTTCGACCAAGGTACTTATTCGTCTGGCTTATCACCTTCGACAAGTCCGGCATGGGTAACCCTATCGCAGCAATGTTACCCGCCGGCATAGCTCTCAGGATCATTTAAGCACACAAGCCACTCCACCACGACAAGGTAAAGATACCAGCAGGGAAAATAATTCCAATAACAAATCAAAATATATTCTTTCTCTTTTAAATTAAAGTTGATGAATATGAAGTTAAAAATGGCGATGAAAAACTTTATGAAACACTCATGTATGAGATGAGATTTCTATATTCACTTGCTTTTATGTTCTTCTTCGGTGCATAGATTAGCAAAACCCCTCAACACATTTCCCACACTTGGAAAATCATTTTCCTAAAGATAAGATAGCTTTCATTACTAGAAAACTTCCCTTATTGTTATGATTACATTGATTCATTTGAAAAATATAAAGAAAACACTGAAGAATACGAGTTTGTGACCACTTTAAGGAAGGAATTCATATTAAAAATATAGGAGGAATTTCCCGACTTGTATGTTAAATTGATACACTTTTACTTGCTGATATTTTGAAAATTTTAGAGACCTTTGTATGAAAATTACAAATGGATTCCTTGTTAATATATACAGCTCCTGGAATATCTTGGGATGCTATGTTAAAAATACTAAAGTAAATTGGAATAATAATAGATATTATGATAAGATATTAATGATAGAAAAAGAATAAGGGGTGGGATTAATCAAGTTTCAAAGAGATATGTAAAATCAAATAATAAATATATGGAAAAAATATGATAAAGATAAGGAAAGTAATTACTTAGCATATTTAGATATGGATAATTTATATGGAAAAGCTATGATAAAAAAATTACCAACACATAATTTTAAATGCGTTTAAGATACAAACTAATTTCAAAGTATGTACATTTCAGAAATTAAAAAACGGATACATTTTGGAAGTAGATTTTAGAATATCCTCATGAGTTTGAAAACACACATAATGATTATCCATTAGCTCCAGAACAATTTAAAAGTCAATTCGGAATGGTTAAGTCCTTATCAAAAACAATTTAAAGAAACAAAGAGTCAAAAATTATTATTAAACCTTAAAGGACAAGAAGAATTATGTATTACATTATAAAAATTTACAACTATATCTTAGCTTGGAATCAAAATAAAAATATATAAAATCTTAGAATTTAAACAATCTATTGGTTAAAGTCTTATATTGATTTAAATACTGAAATGCGAACTAAGGCTATAATGATTTTGAAAAGGATTTCTTCAAATAGAAGAATAATAGTGCGTTTCGTAAAAGATGTAATATAAACGTATTGAATGATTTTAAAATTGAAAGAGAAATGCAAAGCCTACTTTCAAAGATAGAACAATATTTACAGAGAAAATGATAGCATTGCATATGGGTAAAGAAGTTAAAATTTAATAAACCTATATATGTTGGAATTTGCATTCTAGATCTAAGCGAATATTTTATGTATGATTTTCATTATAATGTAATGAAACGAAATATGGAGATAAAATAGAAGTTTGTTATACTGATACCGACTCGTTTATTTACAACATAAAAACAAATTACTTTTATAGAGATATGGAAGCTATGATTGAATATTTTGATACAAGTGATTTTCCTAAACAATCATTGGATGCCCAAGAAAAATAAGAAAGTTTTAGTAAAAATGAAAGATGAAAACTGTGGTAGAATAATGAAAGAATTTATAGGATTAAGAAGTAAAATGTATGCTATAAAACTTGAAGAAAAGGGAATTAAAAAATCAAAAGTTACAAAAAAATGTGTTGTAGAAAAAATCATTAAATTTGAAGATTATTATAGTTTTTGTTTAATGCAGAAATACAATATAGAGTTAATAAGCACATTAGATCAAATAAGCATGACATTTCAACTATTGAAGTAAATAAAATAGCTCTAAGTCCATATGATGACAAAATGTATATTTTAGACGATGGAATAAATACTAGAGCTTACGGTCTTATATAATGTATGAAATTAAAAATGTTTATAAAAAAATCTTGCTTATAAATGGATGCATTCAACAGAATCGGATCGTTACCAAAGACTTATAAATTTAGTGATATAGAACCTGGAAAATATAAACTGATGTCATTGAAAAAAATTGAAACAAAAACATATGTAGCTACAATTATAGGGACTTCAGAAATCGATGATGAAGAAAAGAGAATTCTATCTTCCTAAAAGATATGGGAAAATTATCAGATAAAGATACAAAAAAAAACAATAGAGGTTGAAATACTTATTATTATATAATGGATCGGTTGGAGATAAGAATCCTTATTATAATATAAAATTAGAGTGTTTTATAAAAAATGTTTATTAATAAACGGAATCCTTGAAAGATGCTAGAATAGTAATGGAAGAAAATGATAAAGTTTATAATTTGCTAAAAATAAATTATGAACTTATAGACCTAATAAACACATATGGAGAAGATTTTCCAGAAGTTGAGCATTTAATTAGCGACATATTTACAACGTTCAATAATTATTATTGACAAAGAAGAAAAAATTATAAAATAAAAAATCTATTAGAAAAATTGAAGAAGCTTTACATGAATTTGATTTTTATCAATATCTTGCTTATTTAATCTTTGATTATTTTTAAATCTTTATTATTTTTAAAATCTTTATCTATTTTATTTTCATATATTTATTTTTTTGTTACTTAAATTGTCTTGTTTTTGATCTATTTCATTTTAATTTTCATATGATTTGTGGTGGGTAATTAATATATCCTTGTAGTAGGCAACACATACGACATATTTATATGATTTGTGGTGGGCAATTAATATCTCCTAGTAGTAGTCAACACATACGACATTATCTGTATCTTTATCTTTCCATTTCTGTAACCGGAAGTTGTAACCGTTTAAACCAAAGTGTAACCGTTTAATCAAAGTGTAAACTTTTAATCAATTCAAAGTTTTTAGAGATAAGCTATGCGGATGTGAAGTACAAAACGGAAGTTCTGAAAGATTAAAAAGAAAATAATACGTAATATAAAGGTAGAGAGACATTTTCTCTATCTATTTCTTTCATTCCATAAACCGGAAGCTGTAACGTTTTAATCAGTTCAAGGTCTTTAGCGACAACTCGCTGTGACTTGCTACGCGGATGTAGAGTACAAACGGAAGTTCTATAAGATTAAGAGAAAAATAATACGTAATCGGGATGTGTGGTCACAATGTTTGTTGAATGTTCTATTACAGTATATATTACAATCATTTAATTTTATAGATTTGAATGATGTTTATTATTTTTTAAATTTTTAACTATTTGATGATTTTTTATTTTCATTCATATATTTTTTTGATATTTAATTTGTCTTGTTTTTTTACCTATTTTATTATTTTTTACTTATGTATGTTTTTGTTTTATTTCGTGCTTATCTTTTCTATTTTTTTAGAAGAAACAAGGCGTTAAAATTGTCTGATTTTCGACCTTTTTAATTTTATTTTCAATATGTTTTGGGTGTAAATGTAGTTGAAATTCAATAGTGGGGGGTTGCGTCAGAAACCGGCTATTTGTATACTACTATGGAAGCTCCTTATAGAGAAAGGCCAGAGGGAAAACCCCCAGTTGGTAGGCCGAGAATGAGGTGGGAGAATAATATTAACTATGATTGGAGGGAAGTAGATTATACATGGAATGATTGGAAAGCATTAGCTCAGGATAGGGATGAATGGAGAGCTTATATCCGCGTGACCATGAACCTACGGGTTCGACAGTGCCAGTGAGTAGGTAAGTATTATGTTTATATTTTAACATATGTTTATATTAATTAATATCTACTTACTATATCCGCCCTAGGTCCATACAAAATTTTGTGGTTGTGTAAATGATCCAAATCAGTTTTGCTATATTAGTGAGTCATATACGTCAGTAAAACAAAAATATAACTGCTTTTGTAAAGAAAACTTACTTACAATTTTTAGCATTAAGTTAAGAGACCAGGATAAATTGTGGTGCCCTGGCAAAGTGTGTTCGTAGTTGTGTTGCAGAGTTCAGCATTTGGAAAAAAAGAAGTCATTGTCCTATGGTTTCCACATGATTTGGAGGGAACCTAGAAATCATGGAGAATGATTGTTACTTTTGCACAGTTAAGGTAGCAGGATATGATGCTAAAAACAAGAAAGTTATTTTATATCCTAACATTCCCTCTGCCATTCAGCCTGTACCTCATGGTGCTGATATTCCGGTTCCCTTACACCCTGAATCAGATACATTGCGTCTGTATCCAGTAGCACTGAAACTGAATCTCCTGTGGATGATGAACCATATAATTCTGATCATGATAGATCTTTAAATCAAAGTGAGCTTAATGATTTAGTGAAGGATTTAAATTTGCCCTAAGAATCAGCAGAGCTGTTGGATTCTAGATTAAAAGAAAATAAAGTATTGACTGAGAGTACACATTTTTCATGTTACAGGCATTGTGAGAAGGAACTTGTCCCATTTTTTTTGCTGAAGAAGAAACTTTAGTGTATTGCCAAGACATCCCTGCTGCCTTAAAATTTTATAACATAAACTATAATTCCAAAGAGTGGAGGTTCTTCATAGATTCATCTCAAAAACATCTTAAAGGTGTTTTGGTTCATAATGAAAACATTTATCCTTCCATTCCTGTGGCCCACTCTTTTGTTTTAAAGGAGACACATGAAAATGTAAAGTTTTTGTTATAAAAACTGCAGTACGAAACCATCTATGGTAGACTGTGGAGATTTAATGACTATTAGTTTGCTAGCAAGCTCGTTTCAAAAACGTCCTTGTTACGTATGTGAATGGGATGGCAGAGCTAAGTCAGAACACTGGGAAAGGGAACATTGGCCACGTAGGAATAATTTAATACCGGGCGAAAAAATATAAGACGTGAACCTCTTATTGATCCCTCAAAAGTATTGTGGCCACCACTCCATGTAAAATTAGGTTCAATGAAACATTTTGTGAAAATTCTAGCTAAAGACAGCGAGTGCTTTAAATACTTTTGCACTACATTTACTTCCTTATCCTATAAAAAATAAAGTTCTTGTAATCTTTGGCCCACAAATTCGAAAACTGTGATGGACCAGTCAATTCGAGAATACTACGAGTCAAAAAGTGAAATATGCCTGGAATGCTTATAATTATTAATTACTATTATTGAGTAATTATTAATTAAGTGGCATATAACATATTCTGGCCTAGGTTTTCACACAAAATTCTTGTTGAAAGTAATTTTGTTATGTTTTACAAAACTATAATTTCATTTCAAGTTATTCATGAATACTTTGAAAACCTTACGAGATGGGAGAAGACGGAGATCATTTTCGAATTCAGCTCACGAAATCCGTTTGGAATCACCTATCAGATTTTAAAAAACAAAAAATAGGTTTTAAAATGCAGAACGGTGTGTTTAATTATTATTATTATTATTATTATTATTATTATTAATATTATTATTATTAATAACATTTCCATTATTAACGTTTCTAGAACATAAACCAAAATCATGCGCAAAAGTCCCGGAAAGAAAATTTACTGTCGATTGAAACCCAAGTTAACTTTGGTTACTTTGAGTTTAATTGTTTTATGATGTGAAACGTTCAGAAACTTTCCTCACAATTTGAAGAACGTACACTTCAGGGGAACAAAACATTAGACAAGTCGCATTTTCACAGTTTTAAAGAACAACAATTAAAAGTTTTGAAACTGAGTAACTTTGGTAAGGAAATCTTTAAAAATTAAATTTCTCAGTGACACTTTTGCCCTGGATTGTTTAAATCTTGATACTAACAACAGCTTGCATCAAATGATATGTAGAACTATGCATAGGACATTAAAGAAGAAAAACAAGAAGAGATACTAGATTGAAGTTTTATAAAACATTTGCAGTTCCTGCATTGCTTTATGGGAGTGAAACTTGTACAATGACCAAAAAATTACAAAGTAGAATACAAAGCGTAGAAATGAACTTCCTTAGAAGAACAAAAGGCTGCACGAAAGTGGATCGGATACAGAGTTAAATATATATCCATTGAATGATAGCATCAAAGAACATAGAGAAAAATGGTTTAGACAAGTAGAAATAATGAATGTAACAAGATTACCAAGAGCAGCATTTAACTGTAAGCCAATATGTTCAAGAAATGAAGGAAGGCCAGTGAAAAGATGAACAAAACAACTGTTGGACGGAACAGGCAATTTTTCTAGCCCGTGAAGTGAAGAAGAAGAAGAAGTAGCTTTCATTAACTTGATTCATATGTTAATACTGACTGCGTAAGATCAATGTCTGAACCTCATAGGTTTGTGTATAAGGTCAGTGCTATTTCTTTTATAGGTATTATTATTGTTGGTGTTATTTTTATTGTTATTATTGCTGTTATTATGAATAGCGAAAACTATTGAGGTAATACCCATGTATATAATAAGTATTGTGATTTTCAAATTTTCAAAAATGTGTGTGTGTTAACGCTCTAATTAACTATAAAGTAAAATGTTAAAATATATACCCTTGGGAGGTGCCGTCGTTCTCAACTGTGTTAAAACTTATGTTTAAAAGATAATAAATGTAGGCTTTTTGGAAGTCGACTTGCATCATCACCAGAATAAATTTGTGCTACAAACTGTTGTTTGTTGTTATGCGACGTTTTGGTCTTAGTGTTGACTCTAATTAACTATCCTATGTTCACTATCTAACATCGACGTTCATGGCTACGCGAACATGAGCTCTCCATATATATATATATATATATATATATATATATATCCTGTGCTTATGTTTTCCAATCATCCCCTGTATAATATTCACCTCCCTCAGAATATGTGTTTCATATTATTCTCCCATATCAATGTTTATCATCTTCTGAACGCTTCCCCTCTCGTTTTCCTATGAGTTTTCCATGTCCCTCTTTCATTCCCCATTCTTGTCATAAATTCAGCCCATCGTCGCATTCTATGAGACTTAACTCTGCTAATTATACTTAATTGTCCGTAAAGATAATGTAGCTCACTGTTTTTGTAGTCTTGTGTTGTACACTTCATTTGTCTCTTCATTCTCTTTATCCAAAATGTTACCCTAAGAATTTCATTTTCAAATACTTGAATTCTTCTCTCTCCTTCCTTAAACTAAGAGAGACTATTGCTTCGCACCCATATAAGGGGAAGAATAACGTTATATATATATATATATATATATATATATATTATGTAAACACTCTAGCGGTTGCATTTTTGCGTTAACAAAACTCGTCACAATGGCAATAAATTAAGAAAACCAAGTTTGAGTTCATTGATCAGGAAAATCGGGTTATGGAAACTGGGTTAACCTCAAGCGAAAATTTAAAAAAATCTCTCCAACGATCGGAATTCTCATTTTTATCTAACCCAAATGAAGAAGAAACGTAAAGTAGAATTTCTTTAACCAGAGATATCGGACCATTAGAACGCGAAATTTACTAATAGCTCCCGCAAACCACCATTTTTGTTTTCGCAACGATACTTGGTTTATATGATTAGTGATCAAACAAAGGACTATGGTAGTCATAATTGTAACTTCACCTGCTCTAGCGCTCTGTAATAATGTTAAAAAATTTGACTTGCTTTGTAATTAGCTTAGTGTTACGTACTTAATACGTATTTTATATAGTATCAGATCTCTTCATTTCTGCAGCTTCAATTTATTTATTTATATTATTTATTTATTATTATTTACATGTCAAGTTTCACTTCGACCTCCAAATAATAATAATAATAATCAGGATATTATTATTATTATTATTATTATTATTATTATTATATTGTTATAATAGCTACTGTTGATGTTGTTAGAAAGAAAAATATCAGAAGGGATATATTAGAGGTTGTGAAGAATTTGAATATTTGGGGTAAAAGTAAATAAATGTGCTACAAAAGAAAGTGGCATTATGATCGGAATTAATAAAGGTAAATCAGTAATAGTAACGTTAAATAGTGTCCTATGGAACAGAAATAAAAACCAGGAAAAATTAATTGCAAATATTGAAGCATGGACACTGAATAAAAAATCTGTCAATGAAAAAGGATTTCTTGAGGAGAGACTGCAAGACGTATAAATTGGAGAATGGAAGAAATAAAGTCATACGAAGAAAACATGAATATTAAATAGTATATTATATATAATATAATATAGCATTTCAATTGTTGTCGGCAATGTACGACGAATAGAAGAAGAAATGGCGTGCACCTGGAAGAAGGGGAAAAAAAAAGGAATACCTCGAAATTCATGGATGCAAGATATATTTATTTATTGAATATCCAATAATATGAACCCTATTTCACCATCAGGTATGTTAGGGTTTACTTACAATACAATTAATTATTTAAATAATTAGAATATGGTTAATGTCTAGCGTTACATAATAACGTAATATGAACAAATAAATAAATTAATTAACAAACCCAAGAAAAAATTAACTCAAAGTCTCTTAAAATATAATGGATAAAGTCACACAAGCTTTCTATAGCAACACTTCTTACATAAAATATTTGAGAAAATCAGTTGAAATTTATTATGATAATAGCCTAATTTTTAATAAATTCATGTCTTTTGGAATCAATGCGGGACACTCAAATAACAGATGTGAGATAGTCTGGCTGGAGTTTTAAATTGTTCCAAATAATGTCCAAATTTACCGTGTCCAGTCATAAATTGTGTTTTTTATACAAAATTTAGTTCTACGTATTTGCACTTTATACGGTCAAAAACATTTGGGAAAAATAATGTTCTTTCAAAGTACCATTAATAACTGTTTAACCATTCAGCATTCTAAGTTTGTAAGAGAACATTTTTTAATAACTTATTTAATATATGATAGAGGACAGAAGGAGTAAAGTAATCCATATTTGAATTAGCAGCTGATTTGGCAAGAAAATCTGCACGTTCATTTCCTGTAGTTCCTGTATGTCCTTTAATAAACCACCTAGGCAAATATGTCCAAGATGTTGGTTTAATTTTGTTCGGTATGGAGTTGCAATCGGGTGACGGTTGAATCTGTCATTGATAGAGGAAAGTGCTGCCTGGGAGTCACTATAGATACAAGAAGACTTGTTGGTAGTTATAACCCATTCCACAGATTACAGTAGAAGCTAAAAGCTTTGCTTGAAATATCGTATATTTGGAAACAAGCTTGTATCCTTGGTAAAAGAGCTGAACTTCATTATCAAATACCACAAAAGCAAATCCAACTAGATAGTTATGGTCCTCCTTTCCAGAGATACAAGAGTCATCGGTTTAAATGGAATAATCATGATGACTGTTACTGTAATCATTTAGCATAAGTGGCCTCAGATACGTGCTAGGATTACCAGATGACCAAATAACAAAATATGTTCCTGTCTTTCGATTTCAGAGATGGGGATTTGGTTTAGATGTTCACGGCCTTTCTTAATATTAGTTAGTCTGGCTCTGTATATGCAAGACAAATATACGGGTTTCAATACCAGTTACCATGTAGGCAGCATCGTTAGATACTGTACTATATGTTCTAGCTATGCGTAGTAATAAAGCCCCTTGAATTTGAGCAAACTCTTTTGAGCCCATTTTTATTTACACAATCCTGAAAAGTAAAAGCAGAATATAATATCATTGCCTCAAATGCCTCCATAGTAAATAATCGTCAGTATTGTGCTACTATGAATACCCCAAGAAGGCCTTGTTGCGATGGAAAGAGCCAGTCAGAAATTTGCTCGCTTTTGTGGCTAGGGAGGCCAAAATGTGCTCGAAATGTAAGTTTTTCTATCTAGAATCACACCTAAATATCGAAATTCATCGACAAACTTAATTTGGTCACTATTCATCACTAGGTTTCGGTGTTCTTCAATGTATCTTTTTCTAGTAATAAGCATTGCTGGTAGTCTTCAAAGGATTAGAACCCATTTTGTTTGTGGCACCCCGAACAGATTACAAAAATATCCAAGGGATGTGTTTGCTTTACTTGTCAGATTCTCTATCGTATTAGCCCTAATTATAAAAGCATAAGAATCTTCTGCAACATGCAATGATTTTACATCAACTGGTAACGTATGTTTAAGGAGATCATCATATAAAATGATCCAGAAACCGGGACTACAAATAGATCATGAGGACCATCCACGGGTTATATCTCTTATAAGTTTAACAGTGGAGTGACATAATGTAAGTTGCGCCTTTCCTGTTACTGAAGTAAATTTTAATCAAATTCAAATATAATTTTAAACAGACATTCCATAGACTGGAGTTGAAGAAGAATCTTCCATGGTTTCAAAGCACCTGAGATATCTAGTGACACTAGTAACCCAGCAGTTTTGATTCTCTGCAGAAGCTAGCAGAGAAACTCTTAAAATTCTATTGGTATTTACCTTCGCAGCTGCAATTTTCCAGATGTCTGGGCAAATATTGCAATACTTAAACAATTATAAGACAAATTGAAAATAAGTCGGGATGCTTTTGATTAATAATTTATGATGATGAGATAGAATCAATTCCTGGGAGACTTGTGGATCATCTTGCTTCCAAATAAGCACATTCAATCTCTTCTCTACTTAATGGTGCATCATCTGCGGGATCCGGGATTTTCATTGACTCTCGATGCAAGATATACGAATTGGAATGAGAACAATATAATCTGGCGGAAATTAAGGTTGAAAGATAGGGGACAACGTGGAGAAGGAAAAATACAAACTTTAAGCAATAGAACGATGTGTAAACATTGAATATATATAAAATTATATTAATAATAATAATCATAATATTATTGTATTATATTATTATTTACATAGCCTTTCACGATATCATATGAAAATTATCTTAGGAGATTTCACATAATGCAAAAGTGGGGCGGGAAAGATATATTCAAACCAACAATACGCAAAATTCAGTCTCCATGAAGATAGTAACGACAAACGGGGGTTTAGATTAGTCACATTTGCCACATCAAAGATCTCATGGTTAAGAGTACAACATTTCAAGCATAAGCATAGTCAAGAAATACACCTGGACGTCCCCAGATGGAGAAACTCGGAAACAGATAGATCATTGTATTAGTGGATAAACGCTGGCACAGTAGCATCATCGATGTTAGATCAGTTAGAGGGACAGACTGCAAATTCGGATCATCATCTGGTCTGAGTGAAAAATCAGACAACGGCTATCACTTACGAGAGGATCAAATGCTAAAGAATGATTCTGTAAAATTTGAATTAGAAAAATTGAAAAATGATGAAAATGCAGGGCAAGAATACCAAATAAAAATGCATAGTAAAATTGTGAAGTACTAGAATCTTCAGATGACAATGGTGGCAAACGAAGAAAGAAACTGATATAAAATAAAGAATGGAGGACTATAAGAGATACTATTAAATAGGCAGCATCAGAAAACATTGGTTGTTTAAAAAAAGAGGCAAAACAAGAAATGGTTTCATGAAGAATGTGCCGACATTGTAAAGAAAAGAAAGCTAGCAAAAATGAAATGTTATAGGAGCAAATGAGGTAAATTTAGAGCAATTGGGTACTATTAGAAGGGAAACACCAAAGTTACTAAAGCAGTAAAGAGAGGGAATATTGAGAGAGAAGATGTAATGATCTTGAAATCAATGCAAAAAATAGGAACATTAGAGAATTATATCAGGGAATTAGTATAGAGAAGAAAGGATTTCAGGCTAGAACAAACAAAATTCGGAATGAAAGATGGGGATATGATGTTGCAGATTCCAGGAGTATATTAAATAGATGGAAAGTTACTTTAATCAGCTATTAAATGTACGTACAGAACAGGACATTGAGGAGGAATAAATTACAGACACCAGAAATGCTAGTCGCCAGAGGTTGAAAATAGCCATTGAAAAATTGAAGATATGTATAAAGCATCAGGTTCAGCCAGATATCCCAGCGACAGAAAAAACCAAAAATCAGGGAGAAGAAAGATTGGATGGACAAGATACGCTGTTGCCTTAAGTATGATTTGGGAAAAAAAGAAGCTCTTCCAGACGAACTCGAAGGAAGCAATAATCGTACCAATTATATAAGAAAGGAGATAAACAACGGACAATGCAACAAATACAAGAGGGATAATCATTACTTTCAACTTCGTACAAACTTCTAACAAAAGATATTAGTAAGAAGACTTACTCCCTATCTTGATGACAATCCTAGGAGTCATCAATGTGCATTTAAGAACAAAAACAAGCCTACACAGATTTTTAGTATAAGACCATATTTTGAAAAAAGGAAAGGGGAAATATAAGGTACTGTACATCAACTATATGTAGACTTCAAAAAAAGCATATGATTCAATAAAGAGGGAGAAGTTATTAGTAAAGACCCTGCGAGAGTTCGGAATTCCTAAAAAAGTAAGTTGACTATACGAAGTTATTTAATACACAAGTGATCTTCGTGATATAATATTAAATATATATGTAGTCATATGCCCATTTCACACCAATTACTGTTTAAATGGTCAACAAGTTTCTACACCAAGCTGTCATTCTCAAGACCATATTGACTCATCAATATCTGGTCTTGAGAATGACAGCTGGGCTGCAGAAACTTGTTGACGTTTAAAACTTAATTGTGAAATGGCCATATGACTACATATATATTTTAAAATTTACGAATTTTCTAAATGGCACAAGAGTAGGGTGCGTGTACGCAAACAGTTTCGGACATTCGAAATCAAAATGGGTGAAAAAGGAGATGCCTATCCTCTACTAATTAATTATGTGCTAGAAAATGCCATTAATCGTTTGGAGAATGAGGAAGGCTTAACAACTCAATGATATTGATAAGCTGTTAGTGTTATGCTGATGATTTAGTAATTGTTGGCCGATGCGAGGAAATACTAAGGACAATCGCACACACTGTTGATAACACAAGACATTAGGATTGGAAGTAATACCATAAAAATAAATATATGGTCACAACTAGAAATTCATTATAAAGTGCAAAGGACAATAAAGACATACAGAGGAATTTGAGAGTTCTGAATTCAAATACCTAGGAACAATAATCACAAATAGAATGAGATGCACAAAGAAATAAACATAGGCTCAATTCTGGAAATGGCGTGCTATTATACATTGCAGAGGCTCCTTGATTGTCCCAACTCCTTTTCAAAAAAACAAAATTAAACTGAAAAAATATAAACTATTATCCTACAGTTATATTATATGGGTGGCGAAACATGGACTCTGACTTTAAGGGAGGAAAGGAGAATTAAAGTATTTGAGAATAAAGTACTTAGGAGAACTTTTTGGACCAAAGAGAGGATGAAGAGACAGGTGAATGGAGAAGACTACATAACAATGAACTACATGGTCTTTATAGAAAGCCAGATATAATAAGATAGAGTTTAAGTCTCGTAGGACCTGCGATGGACAGGACATGATTGCACTTATGGGGGAATGAAAGACTTTTGCATGGAAGCTTCTTGAAGGAAAGCCAGAGGGAAGACGCCCAGTTGGTAAGACCAAGAATGAGGTCTGGAAAATAACATTAACTATGATTTGAGGGAAGTAGATTATACAGGGAATGATTGGAAAGAATTACATCAGGATAGGGATGTATGGAGAGCGTATGTCCGTGCGGCCATGAACCTACGGGTTCGATAGTGCCAGTGAGTAAAAGTAAGTAAGTGAGTTATTATTAGTATTATTATTATTATTATTATTATTATTATTATTATTATTATTATTATTATTATTATTATTATTATTATTAGTATTAGTATTATTACAATCCATGTCATCTCTCCTGAATAATTTAATACAACCATTTATTGTTATGTATTTTCAAATAATGTTTTTTTAGTCATAGTTTACATTGTGTGGTTGAGAAAGGAAACAATATATATATATATATATATAATATATATATTTTGTAATTCAAGATTACGTGCTAGTAGATTTTGATCCTCCTGTACAATCCTTATCCTTTATCGGAAGCGGGGCAATCAGGTGGAACGTCAAACATAAATCGTTTCAATGCCAGTAACTTACGGAGTTCCCTAACTCTATTTTATATCCACCCTATCCCCCTTTTTCTCCCTTCTTTTACGTTTAATTTCCTCCAATTCTTACGGTTAAGCCAGGGTGCTTGAAAAAGATGTTCCTCCGGAATAAAAATTTAACTTCTATGTTTGTATTGTTTCACCACGAAAACCAAGATAATATTATTATCACCCAAAACAATTAACAAAGTGATATTTTTACATAGAAATATAATTCACTGTGAGCTCATACATTTACTTATTTATAAAATAATTTACTTATTTATATGTTAGATTTAGGACATATATTCATTACGGTAATATTATTGTTGAATATGTATAAATTTTCATGAGTTCTTTTGTGTAACGATATGCATCGTGTCTGTGTGTTATTGCAAGGCGAGATAGATTTCTGGCTGTATAATACACAGTGTCTTTGTCAATCTACTCTTCCTAAACGATTGGACCCGTTTTGATTAAATTTTTTGTGTGTGTCCATTGGATCCCCCGATGCTTTAGATTTTGAAATTGACCCTTCTGAACCCTTTATGTGTAGGAGTTTCACCTAAAGTTAAAATATAAAATATTGCTCTTCTGTCACATTTTTCGATATTTCACAGCGAAACTCAGTATATCCTATGAAAACAAACCGAGTTATGTATTGTCCAAAAATACACCGAAATCCGAACAATTTGAAGCGGAGGTTGACCTAATATCCAAACTTTAAAACTGCCTAAATAACTAGATAAAACTTGATGAAGATTTATTTCTGTGTGATTGAGTGGTTTAGATTGACAATTGGACTCTCTAAAACCATTGCCGAATTTTATGGACTTACAAGACGCACTTTTTTCTTCGAAAAAATTGCCTTCAAAATTCAGTTGCGTCATATACTCGAAGTTAGTACAAACATGTTCAGCGTTTAATTTAAAATTCCCCCCAGTCTTAAAAATGACCATATATTCGATGCCGCGAGAAAGCTATCTCTATCTAGTAATATTGCTTTCATCTGGCAGAAATAATGCACCGATGCGACGAATATGAGTTTCGGGGATTCACAAGCTGGCTAATACTGTATCCCTCCCTGACCCCGCCATCACAAACCCAGAACACTGTCGTAGCTTATGATGCGTCATTGCAGTCTAAACTGCCAGTGAACTTGACACAAATAGAAATAGATGAAACATCAACAATGATATTCACGTCCAAGGGAGCTTTGAAAACGACGTACGAGTACAATCCAACAAGCGTGTCAATGGTGTAAAAAAACAGGTCGTGGGTCTAGAGTGAGAGAAGATATTATTGTTACATCTTTCAAGAAGTGCAGCGTAAGTAACGCTCGCGATGGCAGTGAATACCGTCTTATATATGAAGAGAACAACGAAGAAGACGAAGATGAAGAAAAAAAGTCAGGGATTTTTAAAGATCAGAACGGTTTTATGAACTATGTTATTTTTAGTCTAGCTTTGCAATCGAGTAGTAAAATGGTAAACACTGTATTTTAAGATGGCTTAAAATATTAGGTACGTCTTATAGTCCCATACTTACTTACTTACTCACTGGCATTGTCATCGTAACCCGTATTGTTCATGGCCGCACGGGCATAAGCTCTCCATACATCCCATCCTGAGCTTGCTTTCCAATCATATTATAGTCCTAGCGTCTTATATTCCGTAAAATACGGTAGGTTCAAACGTTTCAGGTACTTAGTGAAAATTTAAAAATCGCTCCAGCGGTCAACGAGTTTTCATCACATCAGCGATTCACAACGAAACTGAGTACATCCTATAACATTATCGAGAAGGTAGTATCAAAAATGAGAGATTAAAAAATTAGAAAGAGGAGTTACTGACATCCGAATGAAAACTGACTAGAACTGCCATGTTCGGTTCTTTTCAAGTATAACTTACAATTTAATTCACCCTTAATTGTATTCACATAGATTATCACACACGCTGTGAGAGTTTATGAGCGTAAAACACTGTGACATTAATATTCCTAATATTATAAAGTTATAACTAAGTAGGCTACACTGGATTTATTAAAATGACACAAGTAAATTTTGATCTTATTGAAAAAAGCTATTATAAGCGTGCATACAGATGGCAAATGGACGAAACCTGGTTATCTGTGTGTGCACGATTACTACAGTTTTTCGTGATATTTATTCAGCTATGGTCACAAATGTATCATAGTATCGTTGGAGTAATATGAAGTATGTGAGGATCAGATACAACAGGAAATGTAAGAAAATCATCGTATGATTATATAATCATGTAAAAAAGTCTTAAAAATATCTGAAATTGTCTACGACCTCGATCATATAGTACTAACAAAATATATTGAAAATCACGTGAAAATGACCGAATAAAGAGATTACAGTATGAGGGTGAAATTAATATTACACTGATCAAACATCGAGATGTGAAGGAGGTTGCAACGAATATGGGGTATTTTAATGATACTGAATCTAAATCTTCGTTTAGTTATTCCACATTTGCCCTAGTGATGTGACTTACAGGTGTTCATCAAATATGCATTAATTATCCGCTACACTTATATATGGAAATGTTTCTATTTTTTTTTGTTTCGTGATTCTTGTTGTGTCGTGTAACATCATATGCGTCAAATAAAATATTATAGATATACTATAGATATATAGAGATATTATATATATTGCCTGTGAAATGTTAAATACGAGTTCTTCGCGACGAACGACGGTGTTGCTTGACCTAGCATTGAAGAGTTATGTTATGTATGTGGTGAATACACTAAGCAAAAAAAAATAAAATAAAAATAAAAATAAAATAAATAAAATCACTGACTCGTGTGAAACAAACATATTTAGTATTCTCGATATTAATCTTCAGGACGCACATAAGCCTTGCACTCCCCATACGATTTGTAAAACCTGCGTGAAGGATCTACGTAAGTGCGCGAAAGGAACAAAAACAAAGTTTAGTTTGGAGTGACTATGGTATAGAGAAAACTACCAAACACGGCGTTGGGAGTGTAAAATGATTCAATGAATACAATAATCGAAGTGGAAGTATTCTAATTTGGAATCAGCAAGGCGACTTGTGCCACTTATCAAAGATATTCCACTGCCAGTATTTACCAAATGCCCTAACCTCCATAGTCGACTGTTCAAGAATGACAGGACGTGGAACATTAACACGGGTATTATCGCCCCACTATGATGGTGTCCATTATATAAATGCGGGTGGCGCTACCGATGCTGAAAATGATTAACATGCGAGAATTATATGTGGCGGTAGTCGACATCTTTCTATTTAATTATATATAACAGCTGGCTGGAAAACAAGCGAGCCGCTGGAACAACAATCATAATGAAGCTACAATAACAGTGACAATGAAGCCACTATTTCTACACCTCAGCAGTTCCCACAGGAACAACGCATTGACTTGGTACTAGACCTCAATCTATCCAAGATAGCTTCTGAATTCGTGGCATTCAGGCTCAAAGAAACGAACTGCCTTAAAACCAGCAATGAATATATACATAGACTAGAGGAAAGAGGCTTCTTTCATACTTCAATGAAGATGATGAAATTGTAGACTTCAATGATGATTTCCGGGACGTGATAATATTCTGGAATGGGTCTGCCAGAGTATCGAACAGAAAAGCAGGCGACTTTTATCGACAAATTCGTGAAAAGCTTGAAATATGATGCTTTAATCAATGGGAATCGCTATTCTTGTATTTCACTTGCCCTGTACACGAAAGGTGTTTAAGAATACAGCAACATAGGAGATTGGAGATTTATAAAAACAAATAACAATAAAAAATGACAAGGCCCTATTCCGGCCAGTGCCTCTTTTCTTTAATTAAAAGGAGAGGATTATGTTTATGATGTCAATATGTATTTTAAAAATTGTCAGTCACGTGACGTGACGTATTGAGTAGTTATAACTCATATTTTGTTTATATATTTTAGCCGTTTTTTTATTCGACGTAACTGATGTGATAGTCGAGCTATCGAAACCGTTGATTGTTTTAATGTTCTGGTTTGGTGATTTGGGTATTACTAATAATGATTGAAAAATGTTAAACCAAGATCCGTTTATTAATATAGCTTTAATAAATTAAGCCTATTAACAATTTACTGAACCTATTATTATCACTATTATTGTCATTATAATTGTTATTTTATTATTACTATTATTATTTTCTCATTATTATTATTTTATATTATTTATATTATTTATTATTATTATGAACCTGCGGGGTTCAATAGTGCCAGTGAGTTAGTTATTATCGGTACTGATATGAATTACAATGGCTGTTATTTATTATTATTATTATTATTATATTATTATTATTATAATATTATTATCAAACATCATTCACTTTACGAGCATTTGAGAATAATGTGTTAATGAGATTTAGTTGAGACGACACACTGGCGCGAAAAGATAATACATAGACAAAACTACATAAACGGTACCAACATGATCTTTATGAGAAACCATATGTATAAGAAACAATCAAATATCGTATTTTTTAATTGGGAGGGCATATGCCATGAACGAGGAATGAAAAAAGGACATGGAAATTTCTGTTAGATTAATCAGAGGGATACTCACAGTAGGTGGCCAAAATGTCATGGGAGAATAACATTGACCATTATTGAGTGACAGTTTAGGTTAGGAATATGATGGAGAGCTTAATTCCGGGCAGCCCTGAATTTCCGTGATCGCAAATTTAATTGAGTTAATTAGTTTGATATTACTTATAAGTAACCTAATATTCTGGATTCAGGGATTATTAATTTTTTACATAATATTATATATAGTATACGCTTTGAAACAATTCCATAAATCATATCAATATGTTTTTGATAAAATATGTTTGGTTCGTATGTAGGAGATAGTTATTAATAATTTAACGGCCCTCTTTAAACAAAGGATATTAGCTTCGCACAAAACATTAATCTCACCTGCCGGCGTTATTTAAATGTGTCAAGCTGGCAGTGAAAACACATAATATATAAATTATAATAATATGTTAAATATTAAAATGAGTACCTGATATATCAGTTTGTCCTCAACTAAAATCGATTTCTGTATAAAAACACTTTGTCATTTAGTTTAAAACACGCTTTGATGAAGTTGTTTAAACAGAAATCCATTTTAGTTTAAAAACCACGCTTTGATGAAGTTGTTTAAACAAGAATTCCATTTTAGTTTAAAACCACGCTTTGATGAAGTTGTTTTAAACAGAATCCATTTTAGCTGAAGACGACTGATATATCAGGTATTTATTTTAATATTTAACATTTTATTAACATAACCTCAATACTTATTTAGAACTAATTTTACAAGTACTGTATAACTGTACGTTTTACTATTGTTTATTATGTTATGTAAATTCGACAAACATTTAATTAAATTAACTCGACTAGTCGTTTTCTATTGTTTTATAAAATATATGTAAAAATTAAAAATAAACAATGTATGTTATAGAGGATACATTGAAAATTTAACAGTTAAATGCTCGAAGTGAAATTGCGATAAAAGTCTGCTATTGTCAAGACCTATATTTTAAATTACTAGTTATAATGTTGGTTAAATCTTTTCAGAAAATCGAAAAGCACATTTGATTGAAAAAATAGTACTAAATGGTGTTCAAAATAAATTAGGTCACTTTAATTAAGTAATATTTTGAGCTACGATTGTCCTTCTGTTATTACAAGATACAGGATTCTAAAACTTGCTCGTAATGAAAATGCAAACATGTGTGGCCCGTGTGAAAAGTGCACATTGCACTAAAATATAAGCATGAGTAATTTACTGGCGTGGCGTTATATGATCCATACAACTCCGAACGTGGCGTTGGGAAAGTCTGGTGATTGGATAAAACATAGTTGGATTGTGTTCAATTGTCACTTAATCTCGGTTAGATGCAGTTCCGTCTATTGTTCCTACAATTTTGTCTCAGTTTAGAGACTTTTTGTTTTACTAAAAGTTAATTCTCTTTTACAGATTAATCTTGAAACTCTTTTCAACTCAGTATAATAATACGTTAGACGTATTTTTTCCACATGCCTATGACGTACTTTTACGGGATTGACTGTAATGGAGACATCGGGAAGGAGGGGTGGGACTGTTGCACGTGTCGGTATACCTTTCGGAAGACTCTTCTATATACTCTTTTTAAGAAGGAAATAATTTGCACGTACATGCTCATGGGCCTGCATAGTCGTACGTGCAGGATTCTTCCATGAACAAAAAAAGAACTAAGAAATTAAACAATGCCTACAGGGCTACCCACATATTAAAAAAAATATATATATATATAGATATATATATTAATATATACATCAACCTATTCATAAAGACCAGTGCTTAATATAAAAACCTTTCCGTGTATATTTAACAATTTAAAAATTTCTACCAAACAATTAAAAAAGGAGACAGACAACACCCATATAGGGCAAGTCAAAATGTTGTGTGCAGGTTTTCATAAAATTTATTATGTGAATGTAATGAACATATATATCGTGAGGACATATTGTATGAAAATGTAACTCTCAAGTTTTATGGTTTCCACTTCTAAAGTTCCGCGTTCACCCGCAAGATGTCAACAGCAGAGCAAGTAAAGGAAAATGGGGGCGTTGACTGGGGATCAGAGTCTTTCTGTTGCTTGAGTACCATTGTAAACAACTCTGTGACTAGTGTTCAACGACATTTCCGTACCAGATACGATAAAGACCCGCCGATGGGAGATCCATTCGTAAGGGGTACAACACAATTAGGGATTCAGGCTGTATCCTGTAAAACGAAAATCGACTGCCGTCCGTCGACGAGTGAAGAGACAGTCGAACGCGTTCGCACATGCTTCGTTGCTGAGTCCACATAAATCCACCTACCGGGGAGCGACAGAACTTCAATCTACCACAAAAAACTGTATGGCCGGATTCTCCGGAACGTTACAGTGAAACCTACCACTTGCAATGGTTCAGCCTTACAAACCCGCCGATTATGCTTTGCGAGCGTCCTTCTGTGTTTGATTTTCTCGCATTAATGAAGGAATGAGTTCCATTAATGTTAGTTTAGCAGTGATAAGCGACTTTCCACCTTTCAGGAAAGTGATAGACCAATGTTAAGGATTGGGGGAAACTGGTAACCCCCATGCAACTCCCTGGAACATCAACGCGATTCTCGCGAAGTATGTCTTTTGTGCCATTTCCCCTGCAAAGGTTTTATGGCCCTTTTTCTTTCATAACGTACTGTG